>UXGC01002417.1:0-11818 GCA_900480045.1 Eurytoma adleriae
TGTCGACCGAGGCGAAGCCGAGGTAGAAAAACATGTGATCTGAGGCTTTCTTATTATACAGGGCTAGGTATGTATACTGTTTTTCTGTTCGACGGTGCCGGAATAGCAACTTCCTCTCGCGCAGCGGCTGGGAAGTTGCTGCTTTCCGGCCGGAGGGCAGAATATTTTTTCTGATTTTTCTGACTTTACTCTATCTTTAAAAAGAAACTCAATTTTCTAGAATTTTTTGCTTGTAAACGACGGAGAGGAAAATTCTGAAATTTATGCAATCATGTTTTTATGTAATGAATAACATAAAAATTTCAAGGATTTCTCTTAACTTTTTTATAACCATTGAACATCCTTAAATGTCATATAAAAATCTTTCTATTATGAACTATAAATAAATCAATGTAGTAAATTTTTGCGGTGACCTGGTAACTTAAATGATTAAGTGAAAATAATAAAAGTAAATAAGATATTGTAAATTTTTCAGATTCTCGAAGCACTGGAGACAGATCCTGCCTGCTGCAAGCTTCACTTGTCTCATAGGCTAGAGAACGTAGCGTGTACACTCGAGGGTGAAGAGACAAGTGCCTGCTGACACAACCTCACCCATCAGGTCTTCACCGTCCGGTCAGTCTTCGACTTCTCCGCCAAAAATTCAGAATAGTGCCTCCAGGATGAACAAGTTGACAGTGAAAAACAGCAACGGCTCGATGAGCTACGCTATTCGCCAATTACAAAGATTAAAATAATACTCATTGCACTCAGTCAGACAAAAATAACGTATGTACAAAGTATAAAGTATAACGTCTGTGCCCGTCGAGAGGAAAATGCGGTGCAGTGCAAGCAGCTGCGTGATAGCCTTCGGTAAGTTCGACATGTCGCGTTCCGTCTTTGCTCAGTAACGGGAGAGCGAGAGAAAAAAAAGGAAGGTAGAGGTTAGCAACCATAGCATATATCCATCAGGGCGCGTAACTTTATGCTTAAATGCCATTAAAGAGATGCGGTACGCTGATTAAACAAGGATGTGAGAGATATATATACGTAATTATAAAGTGAAACACGTACCCTTTTGCTCACCCTTCTCTCCTTTCTCTCTCTCTCTCTCTCTCTCTCTCTCTCTCTCTCTCTCTCTCTCTCTCTCTTCGATAACAGAGATAGGCTGCGAAAAGGCAATTGTTTAAACTTTCTTTTATGCGTCCTCACGGACTTTCAGTTGTACCGAATTACACCTACCTTTTTAATTGAGAAACAATTAGATATGCAAATATTAAGTACGAGCGTGTAACATAGATAAAATATGAAAAACAGGAAAAGTCGAAGAAAAGCCATAGTGTCCAACGGACTGTCTGTACGGTCGCTGTACAACAGCAAGTAGTCTGTGATCTGAGCACGAGTGGCTATGCCTACTAATTTCATTACGATATTATTGGTATGTTATGAATATAAATATTTAAATGCATAAGAATATATATATATATATAAACTAATTATATACATAAATACACGCGCGCGGACACACACATACACGCGCGCGCGCGACAAAAAATAAAGAGATATGCCACTCAATCGATCAAGTGAATTTTAGTAAGCTAGAAAGGGTATATTAACTTTCATTGTATAAAATGAGTCAGGAATGTCGAAATTTTGTGGCTTAGTGTTGCAGTATACATATTCTATACAGTGACTAAGCTAGTGTAAGTAGTGCGATGAGAAGTTTGAATGCGGTATAGGAGGGGAGAGAGAGACTACGTTAATGGTCTACTTCGGAATGAGCGTACGTTCAGAAATATGAATTAAGTTTTTTTACTTTTTGCCGAAAAAGTGCAAAAAAATTTAATTTAATGAAGTTTCTTTTAAGAAATGTGTTAAATTAATTTTTTAAGCGCGTGATATATTTAAATTCCCTCGTATATGCATACACATAAGTGCCATTCGCCTTCTCTCTTTTTCTACCGTTACCTCGTTATCACTCAAAATCTCTCGCTCTCTTTTCTTACACGCTGTTCGTCTCTGTCCAGCAACCAGCTCCCCACGAACAGAACTACCCACGCGTTAATAATTCCTTCATTTTTTACTTTTATACGCGACGTTCATTAATACGTACATTTCGTACATACGTATACATACATACACTTATATAAGCACAGCCATACGCCCTGTGAAATTTTTCTAAATGTCTCTACTACTCGTTCCACTTGTAAAGTTCAATGGCTGTTTACTCATGCGTGAGAAAACATCTACATTTAAATGTTGAGATTTGCAAGAGCTCTCTGTGCGTTCGATCAATTTTTACATGTCTGCTGTACAATACATTTAGTCCTTATTGACTATAGTTCTATATATATATACTACATTATTATGTTGATTTAGCAATTAATTGTATAGCTAATTATTAATTTTTTGTGTATGAATTATTATAAGAGCATTTTTTTAAGACGGTCGCAAACGTCAGCACTGCTTGATTTTTTAAATTGTTTTTATACGACTCTTTTGTATATATAGGAGAGGAAAAGTGAATGAAGCTCGTAAGCACGGCCTCGTGACACGGCCATCGTGTGCTTGCGAGCGGCTCGACGTTCGAACGTCGTGCGTCTAGTGTCTCCATTCGTCCAAATTCTAGCCCCTCTGTAATTAGCTGCTTGATTTCGATTTCGCGTTAGCTCTACACTCTTGAATATCGTGTAAACGAAAGAATGAAAGAAAGAAAGTGATTTAGTACGCAGCGTGCACTACTAAGGCTCCCATCTAATGGGCAGAATAAGCAAATAGTGGCGGTGTTGGGATTAAGTTGAAAAAGCATGAGCCGGTGCGGGAATATGGAAAGGAGAAAATGGTAAAGAGTAAAGAGTGAAGGAGTTAGGAGGGTGAACGAATTGTATACGAGAGTTCTGTCCTTCCTGCTCGCTCAGCGCGACAAGCCTCGAAACTCGAGTACCCGGCAAAGCTGCGCTTTCGTCACAAAGGCTTGGATGATGAATGGACTGAAAATATGCGTGCGTCTTTGATTACGTTATTTCGTTATCGCAGCAGCGTTTGCGTAAAGCCAAGATCCCCCGTAATGTACGTGCTACAAAATTATGCGTAATTATGCATAATTATGTACAATTATGCTTGTAAGCTCGTGTCAAACATTTGCACGATTTTTCCTGTGCATTCTGTTAATGTAGTTTCAAAAGAGAACTTGCCTAAGTTTTGCAAGTGCTTTACAGTATAGTAAATATATTTTCTGTAGAAAATAAATTTTGTAATCAAAGACGAACTCGTAGAATTAGATTATTGGGTTATTGGATTACTGGATTATCATCCACTTAAAAATGAATGTCTATGTAAAAAAATGTTTAAAATAAAAGTTTGCTCTTGCTTTGAGAGATGCAAGCCTCCGTACTTAATTATCAATAAGATTTAAGGCAAAGCGTAATACTGTAGAGGCCAAGGAAAGGAGCAGTAAGTCGAAATTAGGGCTTTGAATAGTACCGACACCGGCTGTGCCAGAACGTCTCTTCCTGCTTTCATGCAGCCAGATCCCATTCGGATCCCGGCATCAGATCCATCCTCACCGCCGAGTGCCGACCTATGTATATGCTATCTATATGTATATGTACTGTATTTATTTATAAACTGAATACTATAGAACAGGCTAGTTTTATGTGACTTTAAGTGCGCGTAATGCGACTATAATCAAACCTACTGCCCGATCGCTTGTACGTCTTGGTGTGCTTTCTACGCGCTAGCTCTCTAATATACCTACTACCTATCTCACAAGAATGTTAAATCACTGAGCTGAAAGTAGAAAATGAAATCTTAATACAACTTTAACTGCATATTATTAATATAAATTAAATAAATCTGTTCATGTATTAATGTCAATTTTATATGTTTTTAAAATGATTGATGTTCACATTAAAACGTAACTAAATGATTTTTTTACATTTTTTCTATTTTATTAAAACGTTGTTTTTCTACTTTCAGAACAGTACGCGCATTGAATACGAATACTTAGCGCAAAATAGAAATGTTTCTTATCTAAGTAGTTATTTCAGCTAAATTTACTAGTGTAAATTTCTCTGCAATTTTCGCATTCACTTTCTACATTATATGAATGTGCAGTGATATTTCTGTGAACATGCGTCTGATCATTATTATAGCTTGGGCCGAATCCAGTAAATATTATGCTTTTATTACCATACTACATTATAAAAAGTAACCATAATTTCTTTTTCCTTTTTCTGCAATATTAGCTATTTCAATCTCGTAGCTCATTGTAAATTGTCACATATCTTAAAAGGTAGTATAAACAAATCGCTATTTAATAATTAAAGGAAAATTATTACTGGTTTGGTTCTGGCTTTGTATGGGTACAGTCTTCCGCAAAGTGCAAGGAAGAAACTCAATATGCTTTCTTTTTTCTTTCAATCGATCGTAACTTTGCTAATTTAAGGATAAATGTACCAAGTAAGGGCTTCTGAAGCAAATTCAAAGTTTTTCTTAATTTTTAATAAAAAAAGCCTCGGTTCAGATTGAAGAGAAAGAGAAGTTGATTGCAATGCATTAAAATATTTTAACCGGCAAGTGCATAATAGTATATTAAGCACCAAGGGTGGGAAAATAATAAAGAATGTCTCAGATCGCATGCAATTGTCATGTGATAAACATGCGATCTGAGGCTGTCTTTATTTACTCTCGTGGTGTGTATACTATTTTTCACCACTACCGAGTGGAAATGACCATATTCTCAAAACACCGCCGAGCGGGAATGTAGTACTTTCCGCGAGGGTGTGGTGAAAAAGCATTTCCATTTGGATTTATGTTTATCGAAAGAAAAGTTTCGTTAAAGTTTTAGTAGTTCTGTAAATTAACGGTATTTCATGTTTTGCTGTTCATGTATTCTTGGACCCTTTTATAGCAATTGTATAAAAGAAAAGTACTCGGAAGCCGATAACGAAGTGCATAAATTTGTCCATGTTCGATGTGCAATTTCGCTCAATAGCAGACTGTAAACTGGTGAGAGTGTCTATTGTATATATTTGTGTCGTTTTCTCTATAATCCAGTCGAGCGACATCAATTGTAATACCAATTGTTGGAGCAATGTCCACTTGCGATCGAGAGTGAGAAAAGAGAAATGACAGCGTCGCCTTTTTATTTGTACGAACGTACGGCTTAGTTGACACTATACGTCTATATTTCCGCAAGATCGATGAAAGTTTGTAGAGTATAATGCCGAATTCCCCAGGGAAAAAGAAAAAAACAAGTGAGTTTAAATTTAAAATGAAATGAAAAAATTACGGTTTATCGTCGGACGAAAAATGATAGTGAATTAAATTAGAAGAATTCAAAAAGTGAAAATGTAGACAGTGATAGATCTTTTTTATAATAAAAAATAAAAAATAAAATAATAAAATAAATCTAAAAAGGCATTCCTCGTAGAGGATGTCGAACTCGAAATCGTAAGCATCGAAGTATTTGCCGTGTTATACTTATAGTTAGGTAGTTGGAATGATAATGAGATCGGTGAGAATAACTAAGGCGAGAGTTAATTTTATGCTTATTCAATCCAACTGAATTATTGAATATTGTATTTGAATATAGCTAATAAATTATTTTGTAAATTTCGATAATTCTTACGTTCATTATACTAATTGTAATTATATTGCGTGTCAAAGATATCGTAGCTACTAGTCGGTCGGTTGGAAAGATGTTCGTTCCACATCGATTAGTTATTGTTTCGCCATTCACATATATGGTATGGAAATAAATATACAGGCGGAGTTTATTGTCGCATATCGCCTGTACATTATTTACGCATCTGACCAGAACACGAGCGCAACTGTACAATTAATGGTACTACTGTACGCATACGTTTTATCGACAATGTGTCAATTTAAAGCTGCGATGACTTGCGTATCTCGACTAAATTATCTAATTATATCTATAGAATATATGCTGTGAATTTTTTTTTTTAATTTAATATTCGAAACATGACAACACTATTTTATTTTGTTTTATGTATATCCGATCAGAAACTTATAACTAGATAATATGTTGGTTTCTTTTGATTGACACATTGTTCACTGAATCGTTGATTTTTAATAGAAAAAAGAGGGAGTGTCTACCAGTGACTGGTGCAATGTTATTTATACTCCTAATTAAAGAGTTGAGAGAACTACAAAGACTTCAATAAGGAGAAAACTCAAAGACTGGTTAAAAAATACTCAAGTAAAGCACGTTTTCTTAATGTACCTTCTCCTTGAATAAAATTTACATAGACTTAAAAAGCAAACGAGTTAGAGGAATCGAGAAAATGAAAAAAGCGAAAAAAGCGAAAAAAGCGAAAAAAGCGAAAAAAGCGAAAAAAGCAACGAAGCGACCTGGTAGACACTTGTAAGCCAGCAGAACGAGATACCGCGAAAGAAAATTTATAAATAATAAAATAAATTAAATAAATAAATGTATATATATAAGAAATATATATAAAAGAAGGGATTAAAGAAAAGGTAATAAAACCGAAGGAAGTATATAAATACAGAATTAAGCGGATAAAGAAAGAAATAAAAGAAAATAGCTTGTCAATTGTGCGCGTGAATTTGTAAGTTTAAGGGTTGTAATAAGAAAGCAGGTATAATTAGGCACCGCGTAATTTAAAGCGAGGAGAGGACGAGATGCAGAAGGCTGTATGCATAAAAAAGAGAAATGCAGGTGAAGGGAAGAAAGGAAATGAAATGTTTTGAGTAGTGCGCGTGTAGGGCTGTAAGGATTGGAAGAGATGTCAGAATTTCGTGTAATTAGGGCTGCGTTGTGTAAAGCTCTGAGTACGATGCGGCTTGTGGAAAAGGGGAAAGCGAAGAAAGGGATAAAAACCGATGAAGAAATGCAGCTCTTTGGGGCTTGCTCTCTCGCCTAGGGGTCGACGTACTCCAGCGCCACTTTGTACACGAGTGAGAGAAAGAGAGAATGGACGACTGGCGAGTGAAATACGAAGGAAATCGAGAATGTGATAAGAGAGAGCGAGCAAGAGAAGTGGAAAAGGAGCGGCACTCTTGCTTTTTCCCCTTTTCTCAGGCCAGCCTCGTAGCCTGCGGCTCCCTTATGCGCGCGAGAATTATTGCTCGAGCGATTTTTAAGAATGGCGACGTTTCTGCCTGGATTTTTTCTCTCCCCTCTCTCCCCCCTATCCCCTCTTTCCCCTCTTTCTCCCACGCTCACGTGCACTACCCCTAGATCTTCATTGTTTTTTTCCCGGTAGTCCCGGCAGGATGGATGTGCTTCGTTGTAAAGGTAACGAAAGGCAACCCTCCGGCCTCCACCACCCTGTATCTACAAACTGTCAAGTGCGTGAATGCAGCTGTACGTGTGTCTAAGAGAATGTAGAATGCAATCGAGTGAGAGAAGAATAAGGAGGGTTGGATAAAAAGCTCCCCTCTGCCGTAGACTGCCGTATGCGCACAGCAAGCCTCGTCCAGATTGCTAAGTTATACAGGTACGCGCGTATCTATGCGTATCTACGCTCATTACATTAAATGCATACTGCACTCGAAAATACGGAATACGAATATAGGACTCTTGCCAAATTTTCACTGGAGCGAAGGAACGATCGTTCGAACGATTTATGATGCATTTCAATTGTGAAAATATGAAAATATATTGGTATTATAAACAAACGATAACTTGACTTGCTTATTTCATCCAATCCTTCTTTACTTTATCCCCTTACTCCACTTTTTCGGAAATTCAGATTAAAATGACGAAAAAATTAAAAACTACTACTACCTATTACTATTCATATTTTCAGAGATACCAGTAATTTGCAAAATTACCTAAAACCACAATTTCATGGTACACACCTATAAATTCTTTTTACAGATCCAAAAATTAGAGGTGGGAAGGCACATGCTCTATACAGGTTTTTACAAAACTGAGCTCGGAATTGCTCACATACAATTGTTTAAACATTAAAAGTCTTTATAACCGATAATATTTATTTTATTTGCATTCTACATGTTTTTTAATTGATCATTACCTTAAATCGGACAATTACTGGAACACCGAAACAGTCCATACTTGCAATAAATAACAAGAATAGTTTTATTTTCTATCGCAATAAATGAAAGGTATATTTGTAGTCTTGATAAGTTATCACAGTATTACGCCATAACATAGTGATATAAGTAATTTTATTTTAAGTGCATTTTTAGTACTTTTCTAGCTAATTTAGCTAAACATTTAATACTTTCTTTTATACTTATTGAGCTATGTACAATTTAAGAAAATTAAAAGATAATCGTTCTTGTACCTTAATTAATTACAAAATACAACATAAGTGATACTTTACCAATTTTATTGCCTACTACTTTACCGATTTTATTATTATAATTGTAATAGTAATGTACTGTATATAAAGCAGAATAATTATTCAAACAGTCTTGATCTTTCTACTCAATTAACTAGCAAAATAATAAATTATAATGTATTTTGCCTTTAACATAAACGTGTCTCCACTTGCTTTAAATCACATAAAGCAAATAAGATGATGTTAAAAGCTCTGCCTATCTGCAGCAATTCACTGTTGCTCAAAAATTAAACAGAGTGCAATTTCTTTTATTTTAAAATGTTTTTTATTATATTAGTTTTTCAAAAAAGTTGAAAATTTTTTGCAATCATTGTTTATATAAAGTAGTGCTAAACATATTATAATATGCTAAAATTTATTATTATCATGTTTTCTGCATTTTCATAAATATTTACAGATGATTTATTTTGAAGTATTCACAGTTCTCTAGAGGAATTGATGAGCACATATATGTATATGGTATTGTCATTTTAATCGGATTTGTTTTTATAATTAACCGATTTTTCATGTGAACTTTTAGATGAACAGGAATTTGAATGTTTATTAGTTCCAGAATTACTACTTCTACTTCTTTTATCTTGCTTTGCCTTTTTAATCATATCTTTTAATCGCCTATCAGCACTAACTATATGAATATTTGGCACCAGTTTGGAGTTTGAATTGCTGTTACCGTTAGAATTCTGTTGCTGACTTGATGTAGTTGATGAGCTCGAGGATTTATACTTCTCTGAATGTTTAGAGCCTAAATAGTTCATATTATTAACAAATTTTAATTTTAAAATATGTTAATTTTAATTTATAAAAAATATAACCTGTAAATTACATGACATACAATACTTACTCGATGATTTCTTTGAATCTTTAGATTTTGTTTCATTTGAGGGCTTTGGAGAACTTCTTTCTTTTGGCGTCTGAAAAAAAAATTTATTTCAAACTTTGGTTTTCATAATTTATAATTTAATACTTTGACTTTTTGATAAAAGGATATAACTTTATTTATTCTGAAAATTGAAGTAACCATAGGGTAAGAATCTGAAAGTTACTTTATCCCTTACTATTATCAATCTTAGCTAGAAGGTTACAAAATAAATGTCCACTATATGTAAAAGAATTAAGTGCAAGGCTCGTTGAAAAAACTTATAAAAACATCATTTTTATTTGTCTCCAGAAAAATGATTTAAATATTTTTTCTTTGCAAAAGGGTATTTAAAAAAAATTGTAGTTATATCCTTTTACCGAAAGGCCGTAGAATAAAATAATAAAAATTTTAATACACTTACTGGTTGAGTTTTTGTACAATTACAACAATACCATTCCACTGGATGACTGTCAATTTGTGAATCAAGAATAGGAGGTGTATGGCATTCTTGATGATAAAGAGAACGACATTTTACACATTCAACTAATCTATTTTTAGCTGCAACATCCATTCCTTTACATATAACACAAGCAACATCTTCTAAAATATCAGCTAAGTTATCATCAGCCTGCAAAGGATCAGGTGGAGTTTCTCGTTGTATTGTCACAGGAGAATTGCTTTTACTTGATTTTGAATGTTTTGATGAAGTAGAGCTTCTACTCTTTTTACTACTTGTACTGCTCTGATCGCTGAGTACTGGTTCTTCCATTGCGTACTATAAAATAAAATTAAAATACAATTATAAAATGTCTTTAAGATACACTTTTACTTACTTGGTTACCTTTTTATGTAATGTGTTTGACAGCATTTTAGAGGCCCCATACTTTTGTCTAATTGCTTCATCTAATAAATTCCGTAATTGCTCCACTGAATCTTTATTTGTAGAATGAAGCAATCTTATAGCCTGAACAAATTGTGGATCTAAATCTAGCGCTGACATGCTGGAAATTAATAATTATTATATTGATAAATCATTAAAAATATCTTTTAAAAATAATTTTAAAAAAACATACATTTATTTTATAATTAATTTATCAAATAATATTAAAACTAAGGTTAACTAAAGTTAAATGATCGATGTAACTACAATATTTCTCATTGATGGATTGCTGGAACAAAATTCATTAGAATAATCACAATTACTTTCTACTCTTTCTGCATTAGAGGTTAAGTTGTTTGATAGTGGTTCAGTGTTACCATCATCAAACTTATATCTTCAATAAGTAAATGCCTCTTTTTCGACTTTTCCTTTTCAATTTCCTTATATTTTGGTCGTCTCTTAATATTCTGTTATTTCTCTATATTAAAAATGAACCTGGGGCCTTATTCACTAAATGATACGTAACAACATAACGCTGATTCCACATGGTGGCATGCGGTGCATTGAGTTTGGACGTGTTCCGTAACTAACTCGTGCGCCCGGCTCGACGCACGGTTTTTTGAACATTAAGGTACAACACGGAACGTTCCGAAATGTAGCATGATCTGTTCCGTAAGTCCTGGGCATTTAAAACGTCTGCTCACTTTGGGAGTACGCTCAATTTCGGAACGATCCGTAATCTTTACGCGATTTTAAAGAATTACGGAACACTCTTGGGTGCGCGAGACGGAATCGCGTTGAGTTTCGGAACGTTCCGAAATTGGGATTGTATTCCCAAATTGTATTGTATTCCCAAAGGGGCACCCGTTTTAAATGCGGGGACGCACGATCAGTTACGGAATACGCCCTTTGTCGTGCGCGACTCGAGTCGCTACTGCCTTTTACTTGCTTTCTGTATCTATATATACAAGAAACACAATTGCATATAGATATAAAAACAAGGGCGTATTCCGATTTTCCGAAACTCGTTCGTGTACAGTAAGTACCTTTTCAAAATATCCGTATGCGCAGTCAACCGCAGTTAAGGTGCACTGAGTTTGGAACGTTCCAAAAGTTAATTTGTAAGCAGTTGATGAGTGCGAGAAAGAGGGTAAATGAAGCTTTAATTTCTCTCTCACACTCATATAGTAACTGATCGACATTTCGCTTTGCACTTTTGGAACGCTCTAACTGCTCGAGCATGGTATTATGGAATACGCCCAAAGAAAAAGTTTGAAATTCAGCTAATAAGAAGGCTGCAGTTTTAGAAAGAAATGCGGTTGTATCACTCCATCATGATTCATGAATTAATTCATAATTCAAATAGAGAATATAATAGGACCATGATCGATTGTAGGTACGTGTCTACTACGTACATGGGATACCGTACCTGGGGGGATCTATATTCTCTAAATGATAAGTGAAAGATTTAAGTGATAAACGGGATTTTAGCCAACTTTAAGGCTGTTTTAGAGGAAAATACGACGGTTGTACCACTCACGATACAAGAGGGAATAAAGCCTCTGGATCCCTGCTTTATTCTACTATTGTATTTTATAACTCGATCATAAGTGATACAATCGTATTTCTCTAGAGAGCTCTCTGAAATCCCTAGGGCTACAATTAGTTATTTTTGCCTAGCGGGCCGAAAGTACCACTTTCGCTCCCGGCGCCCGATCGCGAAGGTTGTCCTTTCGGCCTCGCTAG
>UXGC01002418.1:0-10419 GCA_900480045.1 Eurytoma adleriae
CAGTAGTTCACCAGCAGTTCAACAGTTGCTTATCCAATAGTTTTGTCAATAGTTTTTTCAGTAGTTTATTTTCGTAAAGTTTAGCTTCATTTTTAGTCTTTTTGATGAGAATCATTGTATCCATTGTATCTTTTGGCAAGACTGGTTTAAAAAGACAAAATAAATGAGACGGATTTTTTACTTCATCATTCATAAAAATCATCTTTTGATCTTCAGTTGTGTAAATAAATTACGAGAACAGAACATCCCGTTATTTAACAGTGATGAATTTTATTATAACTAAAAGAACTTTAATAATGACTCACTTTTTATTGTGATACTAGTTAAATCGAGTTCCATGTCTTTGAATAAGGATGATGCTGAATACGTCTCCTTGGCAATGGTATCCTGAATCGTGTCTTCCACATTGGTTATCGATCTTGGTATCTTCCTCCTGTCCAGATACAATCTGAAGAAAACCTTGAGCGTGTTGTTTTCAAATTTGTCTATGATCGTTTGCTTGAACGAGGGGCCCAATATGCTTCTCCTGAAGAGCAGCTCAAACTGGAAATTTAGTCATTGTTCATTTAAATGCATTATTTTCATTGATTAGATACTAATTGTAAGAAAAATTCGTAATAAAAATTGAAGCGTCTTAATCTTGTATAGTGAAATTTAAATGAAAACCAGAACTTATCCTCAAAAGATAAAAAATATTTTTTAAAAGTCTATTAATTGGAAATGCACTGATAAATAGTGAAATATTGTTGATCCTCGTTTAGAGAGTAGAATATAAAAAAGTCATAAGGGTAGTAATGTGTCTTAAATGTGTATGTCAATATCAATTTTATTTCTTAACGCGATTTAACTTCATTAATTTTTGGGATTTTAACGTTCAGCAACGAAAGGATCGACGTATCTTTTATAAAGTATGCTATTTTTTTTATCGAGGAATGTATAAGTATAACAGCACACCAATTAAAAAATTCGCTTGAGGTGGATTAAAATAAAAATTAGGAAGGTAATTTATATCAAAATTACAATTATTTTTTTCTTTAATGATGGTACTATACTTACGATATTTCTGTACTTTTGTTCCTTCTCTCGGAAGACCATGCTGGTATTTAATTTCAGCATAGGATTGTATTTTTCTCCTTTTGTGATTCTAAAGCTACCCGTGAAACCTACGATTGCTGTAACAAAAATCGGTAATTTAATATTAATAAAAAATCTCTTTGTCTGTAGGTGAACTATGAAGAATATAAGTTGCTTACCATTTTTTGAATCTGTCCGAAGTGCTGGAAAATTAAATTATTTAGTAAGTTCAAAAATTCAATATTTAGTAAATACAAATCACTCAAAAAGTGAATCTTTTTTTTTAAGCATTTTTTTTAACATTTTGAGAAACATAAAGAAGGAAAAATGTCTAAAAATAAGTTTACTTTAAATGGTTTAATTAAATAAAATGTTAAAAAAATTTTTATTTAAACAATTACAATTTTTATATTAAAATTTGCTACAATAATTGTAACTTGAACTAAGAGAATAGCTGTTTTTCCAACAATTACGGTACTATATACCTCATCTTTCAAATACCTTTTGTAATTTATAAAAATTTATAGTAAATTTTCTTAGATTATTTCATTCTTAGATTTAAATGCATTAAATTTTTAAAACAATTTAAACAAAACTTTTAAAAGTTATATATATTTTTCACGCGAAGCGTTTAAGGGGGAAAATGATACATTGTAAGCGCTCGACTCCCGCGGCTATGGGAGTGAAGCGACATAATAACTTCGGAGTAACTCACCGCCCATCCAGAGAGCGAGTCCGGCGATGGCGAGGACCGCGACGAGTACGAGCATCGCGATTATGATTAACATGGCGCTTCCGACCTTCCACGTTGAGTTGCTTCGGTTCATCTTCGTGGCGTGCGGCGGTACTCTCGACCATGCTGATCTCGGTGGCAGGTAGTAATCGTTCTGAAATTGAAATAATGCCATTTATTTCGTGGAATACTTTTTCTACGTATTTTAAGTAGTAAAATATATTTTTTTTAAACAAATATACATTGTCATGGTCACAATATTTATTTCAATGCAGTGTTCATACTAATTAAGTATCTTTTAAGTCATGACTTATTACAGAAATCGGGATGTTTGTCTTCTATCCCACTCTATGTGAGTATAGGTGGTGCTAATTCACATATACGATGCAACGAATTAACTATAGCTATAATGAGTTATAGTGACCTAAATTTGATCTGCAACCCCCTAAATATGAGGTATCATGCCAATGATACCCCATGTTTAGGGGGTTGCAGATCAAAGTGAGGTTCGGTGGCCCATTATTCCTTATTAATTCACTATAAAGAGTCCAAATTAGCCCCACTTTGCCCAACATATCAAGATTTATAAAAGATCAATGATGTTATTGAAAACAATGGAATTTTCTAATAAAATTATGAGTAATCATGGCTTTAGAATAAATAAACAGTAGTCAAAACAGGGCATATTTTAGCTTGTACTAAACACAACACTTGAGGGGAGGTGATTTTTAAACAGTGTATCCAATGTAAATGTCAGCCTAAATATCTATTCAGTGCAGCAATTATTTTTAGGAAAAATATTTACAAACAAAAGTGGTTTGATTCTAATATTGCCACAGTGTCCTTAAATTTAACCTTGACCTTCATTTTGAAGGTTATTTAGAGGTCGTTTCTACGTACGTTGCAAAAAGTCTCATTGGCAATGGTTACTTTCATGTTCATTTTAATATTTTTGGAATAAACTTAAAAGTGACCCTTAAAAGTGACTTTGATATGACCTTTAAGGGCTTTGAGGTTTCTACATTTAAAAAAATAACAAAAGTTGATATCCAATCCTTGAAAATGAAATTTAAGCTCAAATATAATGTCACTGTACATTTTTACTGTCATTAGTACGCAAGATTTCTGATCAGAATTCTTAACAGAAGATGAATCATATTCTAGTCAACTTATGGTTAATTTTTAACTAATAGATTATTACCTACTCTATCGTAACAAAAAATCGTTGTATTATTATTACGGGATACTCAGTTTAAAATAAACTTAATAAAAACATGTAACAGTTATGAGATACTTGCGCAATGAAAACGTAACACACAGAAAAGAAAAAAAAATAGTATCCACCGACTAAAACGTCGCTGTACCAATTGACCAGCACCCGGTCTCCTTAAAGCATCTCCCGGAGAATAGCCGGCGGCTGTACAAGATCGGCATAAATTGTGGTCCCGGCGCCTCGCTTTAATGCAATATTTATGCAAATGCGGGGAGCGCCGGTACCGTTAGCCGCGGGTTCCTCGGCGGCCCCGCGAAAAAGTATTTTTGGCGTGCGGAAAATCCTGGCCCCGTAGCGGTACCCACCGCCGCGCTTGCACGCACGCGATCGCCGATTTTACGCGCCCGCTGACCGACTTTACCTCGCGCGCGCCGTCCGTTATCCAAACGCGGCTGACCCCCTCCCTCCCCCACGCTCGTCTGCGGTTTTTCGCCGGTTCCGGAGATTCGCGCAACGGCGGATGATCTCGTCGATCGGTAATTCCCTTCCGCGTTTTTTTGCTGAGTTCTCACGGTCAAGTACGCGCGGGGGCGATGCTGACGGGATGAGTGGACTAATCTCTAACTATTGAGATCAGAAAGTGAGAACGTCACATTCAAAACTTTTAATTTGGCGAAAAAATTGTCATTCGCTTGTTTAATCTTCTTCTTCTGGTATAGTGGAACCGAGGTGGAGACACCGTCTCCTGTTCATACGTCCATCAACGGTCGTGGTTCGCTTGTTTAATATGTGAAGGAATTTTGGTACAGAATAACTGACCATTTTACATAATAAAAAACGTGGAAGTTGTATGAAATGGATTCAGCATCAAAGTAACAGGATTCTTATCTATCTGACGATGACCTTGGATTTGACCTCGAAGACGATCGTTAATGTCATTTTAAGGTCTACTTTGATGTTCCAAATAGAAACTCTTGTTTTTGACTGTGGCATGAATGCCCATACTTTAGCTTTGCCAATTTTATGCTATTGTACATAAAATTGGGACTCCCTTACTAATTTTAACATCTTTAAAATCATATTGATCTCTAAGGGGCACTTTGACCTCTCATAGAATTATTTGAATGTAAAATTTTCATCCTCGCCAAAGTTTGAAGTTAAAATAGGGATTTTTATAAGAAAATATAAGTAAAGGCGTGAACTTGACACGAAATTGTAGGTCATTGACAAGGTCAAATCGTAGGTCATAATCACATAACAGATATTAATAAAAGACAAAACCTGAAACTTTCAATTACAAGTTTTCTAGTCTTTCATCTTATAATACGATTAAGTACCCAGAGGGTATAGTTTGGCATATTTTGGTGTTTTAAGAATGCAGATGATTCAAGGGGAAAACTATGCATTATTTTAATCACGTTATGTGACCTTATTTAAACAGTGGCCTGCCTTTATTATCTTACGGTAACCCCACATTAAATAATGAAGACACAGAAACCGGTTTGCAATGTTTTTCGAAATATTAAAAGGTTGTAAAAGAGACTGTTAAGGCATAATTTTTAAGTTTTTATGTACACTTACGTTGATAACAAAAATATAAGTACTGGTTGTAACGACACGTTTAAACGGTATAATAATCGTATAAAAATTAGAGGAATGCGGTATTAGTCGAGCGGCGATATCATGCATTGATAACAAAAAACTTAATTTAAATTTGTTTCTAAAGTTTGTTATTTATGGGTTTGTCATGTATGCACCTTGTAAATTTATTTAATTACCTTATTTTGAATTACAATCTCAGGAACTTTAGAAGTATTCTAAATCACAGAAATATTGGATTCTATTCCACTGTTAAGAAGGTTCTACACAAAGAGATTTTTTCAATAAACTTTTCGAAACAAACCATTACAAAAATTAATATTTCATTCATTGCCACGACTCCGAGTAGGAAATTTTACTGATTGTCTTTTAAAAATTACGGAAGGGATCGGTAAAAATCGGTAAATTCACGTTTGCTTGTGCATGCTCGTGCTTCTTACTAGAAAATTCCCGCTATCGGTAATAGATCTACAATTGAGAATTTGGTGAAATTTTACAGATATGTAAATAAAAGCCTAATAAAGCTGCAGATAATTTTTTGTAAGACTACTTGGGCTCAGAAAGGAGAAGAAAAATATAAATAGTAACCTAGGTTACGTCGCGCCACAGGTGATGTACGTGTGTTATATTATACCCTTAGGAAAATAAACAACTGGTTACCAATAATTTTGCCAATAGTTTTTTTTTAGAACTACTGGCGTAAAAAAATTGCTTCCAGTAGTTATGTCAGTAGTTCCAAAAAAACTATTGGCAAAACTATTGGCAATCAGTAGTTTTGCCAGAAGTTTTGCCAGTAGTTATACCAGCAGTTACGCCTGAAGTTTCTTTTCGTAAAGGATAGAATAAGTTAAAAAAAAATCACTTTTTTATTGTGAATTCTAGCCGAATGACTGACTACAATTTCAGCATATCGAAAAAATTAGTTAATTTCTGCCCAGAAGATAGATCATTTCTCTACCATGAAATTCTATTATTGTTAAACCACGCTTTTTGCATCTAAAAATTATTGTTATTATGTAAAACGGTATTTTCCCGCAAAATCGTTAATAAATAAATATATAAAACAAAAAAAAAGGAATCTCTCCACAGGATACCACATGTACATCGAGGTAGCTTAGCACTGCCCACGTCACGCGCCGTATACCAACAGATAAACGATAGTATCACAGCGTTCCGCTTCTGTAATTTAATAGACACCATAAAAATCGCAAACTCAAATAATCCCCCCCGACCGTTCAGCCTGAAACCATTCCATTAGCGGCTGGCACTTGCCGCGCGCTCGCAGCGCCGATCTCCCAAAAAGAAAAACAGCCGCAACAACCGCTCGAACGCGATAAATTCCGCGCGAGTTAGACCCCGGTCTCTCCTCTACAGACTCCCGTGCCGAAGCAGCAGCCGATCGGCCGCCCCGTGTATCATTAGCAGCGGCGGGCAAGGTGCGCCCACCCTTTTCTCACTTCCGCGGGCGTCGAGGAAGTCGTTACCCTCACGCGCGCGTGTACCCGTGCCCCCTGCGCGATGCAACGCCTTTTTGCACGCGGGCCGAGCGATCAGCGCGTTATTGGCCGTTTAAGAGGAGACGCGCCGCTCCCCAGCTGCGCCGCGAATCGGGCCCCGCGCGATAATTAACCCGGCGGACACCACCTCTCGGGCCGAGCCTCTCCGGTCGTTGACCCACCCCTCGTAGGGCAGCGCTCGAGACGGTGTCTCTCGAGCGTCTCTTTTCGGGTGGACGTAATCTGTCGGGCGGGAAAAGTAAATTTCGCTTGAATGCGGAGGTAATTGTGCGTACTGTTAAAGGCGGGAATTTTAAGTAGCCGGGATGCTGCCTTTCGTAGAAATCGAGAGGCTGGTGGAAGCAGCTTCTTTTTTTAGCTAAGAGTTGCTTTTTTTTAAAGTACCAGGTGTGCGTTGAAATCTAATAATTATAAAGTATTATGGTGGGTATTTACTAAAAAATGTAATATTTTTAATCTTTTCTTTTATTTTTGTATCTAAACTTTTGAAATTGTTTTACTTATATTCTACAAGAAAAACTATCACTTGCTCAATCTTTATCAACATTTTAAACCCATTTTATAGTTATTTATTTGATTTTCTGTATAATAACTTTTATTCCTTGTGACCGGTCGAAGAGATCAAATAATAAGAGAATAGGTAAGAATAAAAGAATAATTTCAAACAAATATTTTGGTCAAATTAGTATGCAGATGGAGCTTTCTGCACTCATACTTGAAAAAAGGTACAGAAATAAAAATATTAATTTTTTGAACAAAAATCCACCTTAAGATGTTATCTTTTTGTTATAGCATTTAAATAATTTTACAGATTTTTTTCATGTAAAATAGTTTTGCATTGGTAAAGCATTTCAGTTCAGGTGGGAATTTTAAGAATCCTCTAATGCGTATTCGAAAGCAAAATAATTTCAACTATTTTAACAACTTTCCAAAATATTTTATTTCACTTTCATTGTTTAAATAAGGTTCGATACACTTTAGATTTTTTATCTCTAATGGAAAGTGTCCCAATTTTAGACGCGGATTTTCACAAAACATTGCAAAGCGTTTTTTAGCCCAAAATGAAAAAAGCCCAAATATAAAAAATTTTAAGGTCTGATGCTCATAGTTAGAAATCTGTTTTACCTGAATCGACATTTTCTAGATTATTTAAAAATCGAAACAAATTTTCGAAATAACGCATTGCATACTGTCCTCTGTACTTGCGCCAAGATGATCTGATTTGTTAAAGGTGATAAATATGCTGAAAGTGCATTAAATTTGTTACAAAATTATTCAAAAAGAATATATACAGACCCATTGTATCTATATGATTATTTAAAAAATTTGGTATTGCCGTAACCTGCAGGTCCAACGGGTTGTTCAATTTTTATGAAACTGGGCTTAAAATGTTGTTCTTTTATGTAATTTCGGGTTGAATGTATAAAATTTATTATGTAAATAACTTTTTAAGGAGTAAAACGGCTCAAAATGTCTAAATTTCAGATTAATTGAGATTTTAAGCAGTTTTTTGCCTTAAAAAATTATTTGCTTAAAAAAATTTAATACATACGACTTTTCAACCCGAAATCACATAAAATACCAACATTTTAAGACCAGTCTCATAAAAATTGAACAATCGGTTGGACCTGTAGGTTACGGCAATGCCAAATTTTTGAAATAATCATATCTATAGATACAATGGGTCTGGAATGTTTTTTTAATAATATAATCTTTAATAATTTTGTTACAAATTTAAAACAATATTTTTGATTGCAACTATTCAAAAGTATACTCTGCATTGCTCGAGATATTCAATTTAAAATTTGCATGCTAACTGAATCCTATATGGCTATATACTTCTGATTAGATAATTATTTTACGAAGCGTACTATACCAATTATGAACTTTACGACGCGCGAAAGGGTCACAATGGTAGATTTTGCTTAAATTACAAATTTCAATGGCTAATTAGCGCAGATGTAATTGCGCTTCATACGGCGAATAAATCTCCGCGCGAGCCTCCGCTGCGCATGCATAATGTAAATTAAATTCATGGGAAAAAGTGTGGTACATGGAAAACGAAGAGGAGATCAAAATAGATTAAAACAGGGCGGCCATTTGCGATGTTCGAGAAACAACAATTACGCGCGCTATTAAACCTCCCCCTTTTTTCTCAGGCGACATACACCTGAAGTAAAATATGTATTCGAGCTCATTATCCTTCGCACGAATATCGCGTACAGTTGTAATTTTTACGAATTTACAAAAGTAGTTTTCAAATTGTGAATAATAAATGTCTCGTGTGTGCACTGCGCATCTTCGACGAAATAAGATACAGGGAGAAAATAACCTGTACATATGTAGAAAACGAGTCGATCGTATAATACTACAAAAATTATAATTGCATATAGTCGAGTGCAAAAATATAATTTGTTTTCATTTTTACGCATATAAAATGTTTATTGCACCAGTCATTAAAGAAAAATTTTAAATCCACTATATAGATGACTGTACCACTACTCATTTTGTTTAATAAATTACCTGATAGTTTTAATACAATTAACTTTGTTATTATACGTTTTTAAGGTAAACAAGTTCAGCTGAAACTTTTGTAGATGACTCTACTGCTTCCTACGTATCATAAAAAAAACCTGAAAAATATTTGTACGAATTATTCCGTCGACCTGTATAACAGTATTTTATTGCTCCAAAAATTCATTCAAACGCAATCCTTTTTAACGGTTCCTACCTCAAAACACTGTGCGAACAAGATTTTTTTTCACCACGACGACAGCGTGCAACTCAAGTTCAACGGCCTGTCGACATTTTTATCGAGATCTCGATTAGCATAGGTTACGATTTTTTTTTCTTCGAGACGAACACTTGCTGACCTTGCCTCGAATTACTCCATTCGATGCTGCGGGGATCGTTCACGCGACGTATTCGCATAACTTAAAGTCCCTCTTCGAATTATATTTAGCTACCGTTTTGCGTTGAAGATATTTCCAGTCCCGTACGGTTGTTGCCCTGATTTTGTATTAACGAATTTTCAGGAATTCAAGCTATTTAATGTAGGTTCATGGCCGAATTAACATTTCTTTGAGTTTTTTACGACGTTTTTCTGGAGTTAAACTAGTTATTCAACGAGATGTTGATCTTTTGGAAAAAAATGATTTTAATAGATGGATTTATGCGTTGAAAAGAGGATACTTTATGAATTAACAAAAAATTAAAAACAAATATTTTTATATCAAGTCATAGATAAAAAAACATTCAAAATAGGTAGGAGGGAATTAATGTCAAATACTAATTTAATAGCAAATAAATCTTCATTTTATAATACTGCGTAGTACTGGCCCCACTTGGGTGGCACATCACTGTTGAATTGTGGAAGTAGAAAAGCGATTAAGGAGTATTGTAAAAGTATTGTCCATGAAAAATGTAGGTAATAACCTAATCAGTTCCAGACTGATCTACTGGACCTAAAGATTAGAAGTTTAGTTAGTACTCGTATGACCCACTCCAAGAGGGTGAAAAGGGGTTAAACACGTATTTACATTTTCAATGATAACTTCGGAATTTCGCAGTACACCCTTACAAAAATAAACTGCAGTAAGTAGTAACTGCTGGTATAACTACTGGCGCTACCACTTGCGAAACTGATGGCATAGCTACTGACGTTAATGCAACGAACTACTGGTGAAACTTCTGGTTTTCCAGTAGTGTTTTTTCGATCTAATGGCGTAACTACTAGAAAAAAAGAAGAATTTTCTTTAGAACTAATAGTAGTTTTAACAGTAGTTAGCTGCAGTTCGACCAGTGGTTTTGCCAGTAGTTATACCAGAAGTTATGTCTGCAGTTTCTTTTCATAAGGGCATGGATATGGTTCCTGTTCTTGCAGGGCCTATTGAAAATAATTATCTGGATTTTACCCCAATCCACCATCAACGAGATGAGGAAATTTGTAAGTATAGTAGAAAATTTGAAGAAATTGCTAGACCCAAAGACTGCGAGGAGGGAGAAAGGGAGGGGTAGGTGAATAGAACGGTGAAAAAGGGACAAAGCGAGATTGTAAATTTGGTAAACCATGTAAATATGCGCACAAAGGGGAATTAGTTTTGAAGTTGCGGAGAAGGTACGAGATTGTGGTAGGAAGGGAACCAAAATGTAAAAAGATGTAAAAATCTGTAGATGAATATCAATAAACTAATCTAAACTAAACTATAGTTTAGTTTTAGTTATTAGTTTAGTTTTAGTTATTAGTTTAGTTTTAGTTATTAGTTTAGTTTTAGTTATTAGTT
>UXGC01002419.1:0-11799 GCA_900480045.1 Eurytoma adleriae
TTATTGTTACTAAATAAATTTTACTTGATTTAAGTAAATTTAAGTTGATTCAAGTAAATATTACTTTAATTCAAGTATAAATGTTACTTAAATCAAGTAAGATTTCTTTAGTAAATTTTTTTTTCAGTGGATTTCAACCGCTTAAATTGTGTCTAAATAAGTCAAATCAGGCAGGATTCTATAAAATTAACACGAAAGGTATATTGTTGTGCCACTTGAACTAAAATTAATTAGTTAATTAATGTTTAATGCTTCTTTTTAATTATACATAAAAAATTATAAATATATTTGTTAATTTGCATTAATATACAACTATTCGTAAGACGTACCTAATTATCAGCATAATTAAAATCGAATAATTTATTGCCGGTACGGTAATATTTTAATTTGCTGACAATTATCTTGTTGCACCGCGTGATGTGACACAATCTTTAAGCAACAGAAAATTTTCCACAATTTAATTGTCATCTCGATCCGCATCCATGATAAGATAAGATCTGAAATGTACGCACCTTAAAAATGTCTCAGCGCTAAATTAAAAATAACATCTTTGATACTATGTTTGCGATAAAAATGTTGTTTACACCAGGCTGATAAATGATTTACTTCAATTGCAGATGACTGCGTAAAATTTCTGCGAAAACAAGCTAAATCCCTGGGGCTGCCTGTAAAAGTTTACCATGTGGATCCAACGAAACCTATTGTCATTCTCACATGGGAAGGCACTGAACCGTCTTTGCCGTCAGTTATACTAAATAGCCACATGGATGTGGTCCCAGTATTTCCTGTAAGTTCTCATCTAGATTATGCGGAGCTATTAACAGCTTAAAAATGCTTATCCGGGAAATACTTTTTATTGCACCAAGCATGCCGATGCACACCGCAGTTTATTGTAAGAACTACCGCTTCGCGAGTAAGTCTTCCTTTTTGTATGTCTTTACTTCAATTAATTAAGTAACTGCAATATTTTTTCATTGAAATAAGATGTATTTATTTATTTATTTATTTCTTATTTACTAGGAGATGACCAGAGTTGCTGGTTCTAGATTTTCCCAAACTTTATAAAATGGTTCATTAGTCCAAAATAGCGGATTCGTATCTCGGGATTTTTAATGGAGCGAGACTTTAAAAAAATCTAGGGCAAGTATGCGCTTATGAAAATGTTAAATTCTCTGGAACGAAAAGTCGTACAAGCACGCATAAAAAATGAAAAAAAAATTTAACATACCATTTGAGATTTGTTACATTAAAAAATATTGACACAGAAATGATGTACAATTGATAATTGATCATTAAACATTGACATACATTCTTTCGTACAAATCTTTTTTCGATTCTTGCAATTTACATAATTTTTGACCCAATAAAGATTATTACATAAATTGTAGCTTTTATGTTAAATTTTATTTTTATTTTTTTTACGCGTGCTTGTGCAACTTTCAGTTTCAGAGAATTTAAATTTTTCGCACGCGCATATTTTCCCAAAATTTTTTTTATAAAGTCTCTCGAGACACGACCCCTGCATTATTGAACCAAAGCATCATTTTAAAAAGTTTGAACGAAATTCAGGATCCATAACTCAGGTAATTTTGAATGTAACTAAACGAATCCCTGTCAGTATTGAAAATACTGTTTAAATAAAAAAATATTTTATAAAAAGTATATAAAAAATTACGTTAAATTTTCATTTAAATTATACTTCAAAATTATTAAAATATATAATAAATGTATTGCTTTTGTAATTAATTTTTTCATTTCATCATTATACATACGATTTTAGACAAACAATTATATTTCAAAAATTAACTATTATAAAAAGAATTACGTGATTAGGCTTTCCATGTTAATATTTTAAAAGAAGTGTATGAAGCAGTGCAATACTTCAGTTTGGTCTTCAAAAAAGTAGCGTTACTCATTTTTAAGTCACTATTTCAGTGTTAAAATTTAGTTGTAAATTATAATTGTATTCTGCTGTCGCATATTATTGACATACACATCGAAAACATCATTAATAAATGTGTAGAAAAATCTAGCATATTTGCTGAAACATTTCCTATAGACAAATTTTACATTTCTTAATTAACATCATTAAAAGTTAATTAGAAATGTTGAAACTAAAATCACTTATTCACGAGTATGCTCAACTCACTTAACGTAGGCATTAAAGAAGCTGATAAAATACTGTCGACTGAGAGGTAATTTACTGTTTTCCAAGTGATTTAATATGATGATTCACGTAAATATTAGCTCGTTAAATTCGTGTAACAAGTAAATGCCATGATGATAGCTTAATAATGACAAGTAACAATTTTGCAATTCATGACAAGAGGTGTAGAGTACAATTAAAATTTCTTTATATAAAATTACATTATTTAATGCAACTGATCGAAATCCCTTATCGAAATACCCTGCAGGACTCGCATATTTCGGTAAGGGATCTAATAGCTGTAATTTTTCTAGAAAAAATAGTTTTACTTTTCAATTTTTGTATTGTACGGTGAAAAAAATAATGTAATGTAAAACTGGACTGACTTGGACTATAAGGAAACGCTGTATAGCAATTAATACAAATTTCTATGATTTTTATTAAGGGGATGAAAACCCAAGGTTAAAAATTTGCCCACCCTCATTTATTATTTTCTTTGTTCTTCAAAAACCTAAACAAATTTTCGAAAAAAAAAACGCAACGTACTGCCCTCGGTAATAATTTGATGAATGTGTGATATCAATTTCAAGTAATTCTGTTCATAACTGTAAGCAAGAAATTGTTTAAAACATTGTACATATTGCGAAATATTTACAAATTTTTCATATAATTTCTCGCTTAGAGTTATGAATGTAATAACTTGAAAGTAAAATCCCATATTCTATCATTGCCGAGGGCAGCATAAGTTGCATTTTTTTTAGAAAATTTATTTTGGTTTTTAAAAAAAAACAAAGAAAATGTCGATGCGGGTAAGGTGAAAATCAACGATTTTACATCCCGTTAATTTTGTACTATGCAATGTTTCAATTCATGTCAGTTCATTTACGGAAGAACTCTAAAATTCATAATAATTATAATTATAATAAATAATTGTTTATTATTTATTAATTATATTATAAATAATATATATGGTTCTCAGAAAAAGACATAAGTTCAGTTTTTACCTTTTTTAGAAAACCCAAATTTGAAATATGTACACTAAAGTACATTAGCCTGATAACATAATGAAACACTTTAATTTTATGGCTGCTCAGAATAGAATGGCCTCGTTTTGTAGTTACAATTTAACAAATAATTGCCAATTGAAAGTTTTTTTTTTATAACACGAATTTAGAATAAAAGCATAGCATTTAATGAAAACCTTAAAAAATAAAACCAATTTTAAACAGGATGCTTTACACACTTTCAAAATTATAAATATTTACTGCACTTTCAAATATATTGCATTATACGTTGTTTTTCCTGGAAATCACAAATAATTATTTATATCGCATACAAGCCGTTAATTGTGTACATTTTTGCAAATGAAAAAATAATATAAAAGTTTAGTACAACCCGAAAGTTTACTGTTGATGATATTTTCAAATGTACTATATTTTGGAATATCTATATGATATTCTTTATTTTATTATCATAACTAGAAATCTTAGAAATCCTTAAAAAAGATATAGAATTGATTTTAAAAATTTTTGAAAGAATTTGCAAAAAGTAAAATGAAAAATATGTTACAAATTTTAAATATCCAAGCAACAGTTATCGACATAAAATATTATTCTAATTTTCAAAAATATTACGAACCTTTACTAATTAATTTATTTTTGCAGGAACAATGGACCTACCCGCCATTCAGTGCCCATATGGACGAGAAAGGAAACATTTACGCTCGCGGAAGCCAGGACATGAAATGCGTTGGTATCCAATACTTGGAGGCCATACGCCGTCTGAAATTAAACGGACAACGATTGAAAAGGACCGTGCACATTTCGTTTGTACCTGAAGAGGAAATTGGCGGTGTATTGGGAATGAAGGAATTCGTCGAAACAAATGATTTTAAAGCGTTGAACGTTGGTTTTGCGCTGGACGAAGGAGTCGCTAATCCTACGAATAACTATTACATGTTTTACGGAGAGAGATCAATTTGGCATGTACACGTACACTGTCCTGGAAATGCAGGTCATGGTTCAATGCTGCTAGACAATACACCTGGAGAAAAGCTAAGAGTTATCATCAACAAATTTATGGACTTCAGAGCCCAACAAAAAGCCCGTCTTGCTGATCCTAAACTAAATTTAGGAAATGTTACCACCGTTAACCTAACCAAAATCAGCGTATGTATTTACCATTAGATATTTTTATATAGATTAACCATTTTTTTTTAAATAGTAGTAGTAATGCATACAATTAAAAAATAGATTAAAATGCTGAATCGCATACTTAGTTTATTAATAATATCTTTCCTTTTTTTTTTTTAAATTCAGAATTATTTAAATGTGAATTTTAATGTTCAAAATCATTATTCTAGCTTTAATAACTTAAAATAAATAGTGCAAAACTACAATCACTAGGGGAGTGTCGACCCTTTGAATCACCTATTTGAATGAAACTCTTGAAATTGTATTTTATCTCAGCCCGTAGGAAAAAAGTTTGCACAAGTTTTGTCCACAAATAAAAATTGTACAGAAATTTGTGCATAATTTAAAAATTGTGCATATGTTTGTGCATAAATTCGTGCACAGTTTTCGCGTGCCGTGCACAAATTCTATTTGTGTAAAAAATTCCTACGGGAGGGCTTTATTTGGTAGATATAGTTTGTTTCGCTAACATTGTCAGTATACCTGTGTATATGATATTTCGAGCATTTCATGAACAATGCTGATATTTCAAATTGTATATATTAAACAAAAGCTCATGAGATCGAATCAGGAGTGGTTAATTTATTAAGCGCTACCAGAAAACAATAGCCAAAGTTTCATGCATGTTAGTAGTCCAGAGGGTTTGATACTTCTAGTCAATATTGAAAAATGCAAAATTGAAAAAAGGAAAGAATTTATTAAAATAATTTTGAAATTATTTATGTTTTGATGGCAAAAATTTTTAATGTGCTATCTTATTTTTATATTTACATGTCTGATAATTAAGGATTATAATAATTTGTAAGTATTTATCGCAGAAGAAATATTTGTTACAAGTAGAATAAAAATAAGTGAGAAATTGGTTTGTAATATGTAGGCATTAACATTTGTTGTTTTTTTTACAGGGTGGAGTACAAGCTAATGTCATTCCTAACAATATTAGTGTAACTTTTGACTGTCGTCTGGATCCAGAAGTTAATCATGAAGAATTTGAAGCTATGCTGAAAGAATGGTGTAAAGAAGCTGGTGAAGGAGTGCACTTTACTTTTGGAGAAAAAAATCCTTTCGTTGAAAATACTAAACTTGATGACAGCAATCCTTTCTGGGTAGCGTTTAAAAAATCTTGTGATCGTCAGAATATTAATCTAGAAATGGGTATTTTCCCTGGAGGAACTGACAGTCGCTACATAAGAAATGTAAGCTCTAAGAAATGTATTATTCATTAAGCAGATGTTAAATTAATTCTATTCTTTGTCTTATCAAAGTTATCACTTTTTTATTTCTTACACTTAAATTTTTTTTATTTTTGAGAAAAAATATGTATTCTATAAAATATGATTTTATAATATTATATTTTGTAGTATATTTTCTTGAAATATTTTATGAAAAATTACAAATTTAAAAAATGACAAAACCGAGAGTAACAATAGTAAAGTAAGGTCAAGTATTTAAAAAAGAAGTAAAAGAAGAAGTACTACTAATAAATACTCTTCATACTATTAGTAAGACAAAAAGAATTGATTTAATATAATTGATTTTAAATTAAGAAATTATGAAAGTTGATAAAATTATTATTTTTCTGTTCAGAGCCAAAAATTAAATTTTTGTTTTTGTTTTTAATGAAAGAGAAACTTTGATTTTGACTTACAAAATCAACAATTAAATCCAGTAATTTTTTTAAATTACTTGGTTTATCAGTTTTTAAATATTTTGCTTTATCTGCTATCTCCAATAGATAATGAAAAAGTGAAAATTTATAAAAACTAATTTATAATATTTATATATTAATAATTTTATGCACTAAAATTGCTTTATTGGTTCTAAATTTTGTAGATTATTTTTCTATGATGTTCTCATAGTCATTATATTTTTCAGCTTGGAATCCCAGCAATTGGATTTTCACCAATGAATAATACAAAAATTTTACTCCATGATCACGATGAATATCTTAACAAAGATATATTTCTTAACGGAATTAAAATTTACATGGATATTATTCCGTCAGTGGCAAATGTGTAAATTAGACACTACCATTTTTATAGTATTTTGATAGTTACTATGATGACTAGAGTAAAAGAAAGCATTATCTATTTTTATAAGGTATTAATGAGAACAAACTAATCAGCATAAGAATAAACTAAGAGTAAATAATTATTCAAGTATTGAAGATAAGGCTATGAAGAAGGCTAAAAATTGCAATATTGTTTTTACCGCAAGGAAATCAACAAAGAATGACCAATTCAAGAAAGTTATTTTACAAGTGAAAAATATAAAATTGTGATATTTATACCAGCAAATAATTTGTGGTGCAGGAAAAGAGTTATATTTACAAATGTTTTTATATCGAAGTCAAGTGCATTTATGTGCTAAGAAGAGATTTTTATTTTTATAAAATTTTATAATATGGTTGTGAAAACAATGTAATATATTGTTCCAAGTCTTCTGTTACGGTTGACAAAGTGTTATTTGTTCTGTTGTCAACTTTACAAAGATGAATCCTGAAGTGCCAAAAAGTGAGAAGTGCCAAATGTTTGTTGAATAATACAGTGTTGTTATTGTTAATTACTAGTGCAAGAGCCAGTACAAATTGAATATTGTGGTATAGCAGAATATTATAATATATATGTTCAAAATGTTTATAGAATGCATTTATGAAGTCTCGCAGAGATGAAAAAAATGTTTGTTATTACGAGATTGTGAATCGAATAGATACATGTTTATAAAGAAAATATAAGCAATGAAAATGAAAAATGAAAATGAAAAACGAGTGCAGTTTCCCCTTAAGCCCATCGAAGTCGTCGGCAGGACAGAGGCAGGATATCGTAAGATTTCAGATCGATCACGTACGCAAACAGTAAGCATCGAGAAAATTGGCGCGAGTATATACACCGCGTGCTCGACGTATCTCCCGAGACTTTTTCTCCTCGTCTGCTCGTCGCCGCACGTGGCCCGTCGGAGTGCGCGCGCCTTCCCGCCATTGCGCCCCGCGAGATAGGAACGGCGACGAGGGAGAGAGAGCGGCTGCGCGCCGCGGTCCATTCAAACGGGCGGACAGCCCCCCCGCTCGTCCCCCGCTGGCGCCGCGCAATGGACTCGTCCGGCGCGGCGCTCGCAGCTCCTACTCTCGCACCTGGACTTGCGTCCCGCGCGGCGATCCGCCCCAACTTGCTGGAGTTACGCGGCCGCGTCGACTCGGAAAAATCCCCGCTTAATTTTCGCCGACTTTTCCGATCAAAACAAATGCGCGATCGCGAGAAAAGCGCGCAAACCGCGCGCACTCGCGACACTTGGACTCGCCCGCTCGGGGCGCCCTGGAGGGGGAAGTTGAACGCACTCTCGGTCCCGCGGCTCGCGCTCGCCGTCGTCAACGGCCGTCCCGGGTGCACCGGGCGATCGGGAAACTCGCGGGGCCGTCGGGAAATCCGGCCCGGGGCCGCATTCGGAAAAATCCGGAGGTAAACAAGGCCTCGCAGCGGCGGGCGGCGGCGGGCGGAGCGGAGGGGGGACGGGCGAATGGGAGCGGCGGCCGGGCGCCACGTGACCCGGGCCGGCCAATGGGCGCGCGGGGATTTGAAATCGGTGCGTGGGCTTTGTTCGGGCGGGCGCCGCGAGTGTCGTCGGCCTCGGCGGCGTTTTCAGTTGGCGGCTCTGTGTGTCGGTGGTCGCTGCGCGCGCGCTCTCTCTGTCGTCCCCGTGGCCGCTCTCCGCGCCAGCCCGCTCACCTCGTTGTGTGTACACCGCGCGCCGCGCGCCTTTTCCCCTCTTCTCGCGCGCGCCTCTCCTCCGTCTCGCTCGCTCGGCGGTGGATTTTTTTCGCGCGCGGAGAGCCAGCACACACACCCGGACGGACGACACCAAGTGCCCCGGGAGGAGTGCATGCTGCGAGCAGCGTCGTCCTGCAGCCGAAGGAGGCGCCGGAGGATCGGCCCCGGCCCGTCGACGTTTATGTGCGGAGGCGGCGACGACGACCTGGCCACTCACGCGGATCGTCTCGTGCACGGTAGGTCCCCGGAGCGGCACAAGCTCCGTGTTTATCCTAAAAGCCCCGCCGGCGCCAGTCGTTCGCCACACACCTACGACTGTCCACCGCGTGCGCTCCGAGCATTGTTTATTATTGTCGGCGTCGCTCGCGCGCTCTTATCGACGTGTCGTCGTCTACCCTCTCTCTTCCTCTCCCTCCCTACCCGCTCGACCCCCCGTGTGTGATACATGTACACACACTGCACATCGCCGCGCGGCGTTTCGCATTTTCCTGCGAACTCAGCTATGCAGCCAAGTCGCGCTCCGCGGATTTTAGGCGGGAACCTCGAGCCTCTCCGGAGGAGTGCGTGTCCGTGTGTGCGAATATGTGCGCGCGCGCGCTCCGGCGCCATGAAAATAAACAGAGGGTTTGTTTGTGTGCGCGCCGAGGGGCCGGCCCCTCGCCAACTCTCTCTTCTCTCTTTCTGCTCTTTCGCGAGGCTCGCTCGCGGCCAACCGAAAATGCCGGAGTCGCGGATCCTCGCCACTATATCCTACCGGACTTTTTCGAATTCAAAATTCGATCCTCGCGAGCGCGTAACCGCCCGTCGCGGAGCTCGTTAATTCAGCGAGCGTATAAGACCGGAGCGAGCCGTGCGGGGAATTGATTGAGCGAATTCGCGTATGGGGGGTCGATACTACCCGGCGAAACTCGCGCGAGTAAATACCGGGAAATTGCGAGCGCGCCAGTCTTTTCGCGATATAGACGTCGCCGTTTGTTTATTATTGGGAAGGCCGCGCGGCTCGCGCCCGCGCACTAGCGAACCTTCGGTCGATTACCCTTCGTCGCCGCCGTGCCTCCGGCTTCCTCTCTCCCGCGGCTCCGCGCGTTTGTTCGCTTTCCGACGGTAAAATCGTATACCCACACGAACACATCCGCGCGCCCGCATATTTTTTTATTTTTTTATTTTTTTTTTTAATTACTTTTTTTTTAATTCGTTGCCGCGGGCCTGCATCCCGTCGGTGTCGCGCGCCTAGTTACTTCGCCGGGCGGTGTGCATATATAGCGGCTACGTCGGGCGATCGATTCCCGAGCGGGGCAGAACGAAACGAGACGATTCAATAATTCATCGCGCCGCGACCGTCTCGACAGTGCAATTGTCGAGTGCGCACTTTCGTTCGTTGCCCCGCGGCGTGCGCGATCTTTCTTTTTTTTCCGAAACATTTGAATGGCGCGAGAAAAAAAATCAAGAGTGGACATTTACCGCGGAAATCGACTCGATGCCGCCCCCGCCGCGGAAAGTTTGGTCGAAGTAAAAAAAAAAAAAAAAGAAAATGGAATTTCGAGGAAGAGGTTCGGAAAAAAATGGGGGCTACAAAGCTTAGCCGGCCGTGTCGAAAAACGAGCGGGCGGAGGGGCGGTCTAGAACGAGCGCGGGGGGGAGAGAGAGGGGCTCGAGTTGCCGTTCCGTGTTTGTGAGCCCCTTTGGGCCGGGTCCGTCTGCGCGCTCCGTCCGTCTCTCTCGCACTCGCTCGCGCGCTCGGCGGAGGCGGCAAAAGTTTTGACCGTGGGAACCTTCTGGGAACTCTAGCCCCTTGCCATATGCCCCGGCGGATCCGCTCGGCTCGCCTCGCAGGAAACACACTCGCCGCGCTGGTCTCTCCTCTCTCCGCTCGGGAATGGAAAATTCGGCGCGGGTCTCGCTCGGCGCGCATTGTTGACCGTGGGCGATAATAAATTATACCCGTGACAGTGGGAAACGTGGCGCCCCGAGGTTTTACGGAGCCCCGGGGGTTGCGCGGGCGTGCAATACCGGCTCCTTAATCCCCGCGAGCGAGAAAATTACACACCGCGCGGGCTGATCTGCCATTCGGCCATCCCCAGTAAAATTTTCCAAAGAACCTAGGGTGTATGGCGTTATACCTGCTTGCTATTGTTACTGCTCGGTTTGACACCCTCCGCTAGGGTGCTAATTACCGGGGACCTAATGTTCATCTTACAAAGACCCTCTTAAATGTAAAAATAATTAAATGCCGAAAGGTGCAATTCAAATTTATATGCAACTACACTTTTTAACATCGTAGGCATCTATTGAAAAAATATCAAAATTTTTTATAAATTTGTTTAAGATTATTATCTTTAAAATTTGAAGAGATATAGTATAGTAATATGTCAAAAATTACAGTTTTATGGAATTAAGTAATTATCTAGAAAATTTTATTATATATTTTTTGTATATTGGAGACATAATGGAAACAAACAATATCAACTTATGGTTGTGAAGTTTTTGTTTCTTGTTTATCGTAATAAAATTATCAAGTTTTCAAATTAATTTTTACTATAAACGTAATAATTAACTTATTATACATGAATGTAATTTCCATAAGACGAAATATGTGATCAAGTACTTAAACGTATATTAAACTGTCCAATTAAAATAATATTTATTCCAAGAACCACTGCAATGCGAAAATTGTTAAATTTGAATCTTCTCGCAGACTGACATTCTTAGAAAAATTGTAATAATTTATTGTAAAAATTACTACAATTTTTTTCATTTTTTAAATTCAAAATTTATTACGCATCTAATCAATTTTACAATGCAGTAAATTTTACTATATCCTCGCGAATTTTCGGCGAAATTTATTCCGTGAAAATGTGTGAACACTTTTCCTCTCTTACTTTCCTCAAACACCTAAATTAATATCAAGTTTTACATTTTTCAAAAACGCAAACAGTTGCAGCGTCTTAATAATTTCACTTAATTCAGTCAGTTTTGAGAGGGAGCAATTAAGAAAACGGCACGAGGTTAGCCAAATAATCCCCCGCGGTACTCGCGAGGAAAAAAAAAGAGCCAAAAGAGGAAGGAAGTGAAACTCGTCGAAATCGTCTCAGGGGGTCCTCGAGACGCTGCCGGTGTTTTCCGGCCGCCGTCCTGGCGCTCGCGTCGTCGTCTCTCGCGGGCTCGCTCTTTCAAGGGCACGGCCGCGGAACTGCGCCTACCCCCCTCCCCCCGGGCCGCGTATATGCATGCGAGCGCGCCGCGACGAAGGGGGTTGTCGCGGCGCTTTTTTGTCCGAGCGACTTTGAAAGCACTTCGCGCAACCGTTTCTTCTCGCCACCTTTCAGCGGCGGTTCCGCGAAGGAAAAACGAGTCGCCAGCCTCCGCGGATCGCGTTCTTTTCTTTTTCGGAGTTTGACGAGTTGACAGTACCATTGTGGCTTAGAAACTGATGAGGCGTTCCTTTTTTTCTTCTTCGCTCGATTACTTGATTAGTCATTCGTTAGATTGATTCACTCGAATGCGCCTGATATACAGTTACACGTAACCTGGTAGAAAATTGACCATATTCTGGGCAGAATTTCTGGTCAATAAATGTTATAAAATGACGTATATCTAAAAATGTTGCAAAGAGTATTTGTAACATTTTTAAATATACGTCATTTTAACATTTATTGACCAGAAATTCTGCCCAGAATATGGTCAATTTTCTACCAGG
>UXGC01002420.1:0-11779 GCA_900480045.1 Eurytoma adleriae
ATTGGTTAGCAACATTTGGCAGACAATATTCAACCAACGTTGGGCCGATCTGTCAGCATCGGCAGTTCTTTCACGGGATATAATGCAATGGTAATTAATAAGCTCATATGCACTTCATATAATTCATCTTATTAGAGTACCATCATATGAGAAGTTTTGAAGAGATTGGTGTTTCGGAAATGTCATGTGTCCTCTACTGGTGTGATCAAAGTTTGAGCAAAGAACAAAGTTGCAGATCTTTTGCATGGTATTGCTTCGCTCAAAGTGTCCATCGGACCTTGGGATTGTGAGTCCTTTTTGTCGAAGGTGAAAGGAAGCTTGTGTAAAAATTTCAGACAAATCTGTGACCCGGAGGTGAGGGCCTCTACTAGTAAGAATTTTTGTATTAAAGAATTTACTCTGACACTTTGTGAATAAATTATAATAAAAAGTGTACTCTTTTCCAAGATATTGTATAAATCTATTATATAAGTTTGTGTTTATTTGAAACTCGTCTTCATTTGGAATTAATAAACAAGAGCGACAATCCGGGACTAGTCTGCCGAGAGCTAGATCGGACGTCAAGTCGCGTGAAGTATTAAAAAATATGGTTCGCGCCGCCAGAGGCGCACGCGTAAAGTAAACGCGGCGATAAGAACGAATAGCTTTTTCTGCAAGCGAAAAATCTCTCGCGCGCCCGGAAGTTGCGCAATGCAAAATAGGAAAAAAAAGGGGTGCGAGGGGGAGAGGGGGGGGTCCAACGTCCTTCTCCGGGCCGCATCTCGAATGGCATCGCCACTTTAATATTCATGGTGCCTTTAATGGAAATCGTTATTAAGTCTTCTTTTATCATGTATATTTCGAGAAAGACTCCCGCCCGTGGACCAGGGGCATAAAGCGGAAAATACACGCGCGAGGGGGATAAGTCCGTAGCCGGTGCGAGCCTTCGAAGCCCGCGGGGGTAAGGGCGCGGAGGCGATACTTTGTTTAAGCTCGTTAAAGCCGTACAACGCGCTGTCAAGGAGGAAGAGGGAAAAGCCCGGCGCGCCACCGGCGGCGGGGAGGAACTTATCGTTGGTACTTAAGTTTTTAAAGGTGATCGTAAACACGTGTAACGAGACTGGCGCTGATGTAAATTCCTACTGTCCCTCTTGCACCCGCGCCGGCCTCTCTTCAATTTACTCCCGCGATATTTTTCCTCCTTCTCGCGCGTTGACCTTTGTTTTGCTCCTCGTCGGCGTCATCTCTCTCTCTCTCACTCTCTCCTTTACCTTTTCCTTCATTTTCTCTGGCTGAATAAACTTCTCGGAACGTCGAGCTCGAGCAATTTAATTTTTTCTCCCATTATGCCGATTCTTTCGTTTGTCGAAGAATTTCTTGGACCCTCGATCGATGCATCGGAATGTTTGCTTTATCCGCAACGCCGAATGCCATTTAATTTGCATTGATAGGCAATTAATTGTTTTTCTTCATCTCTGATTTATCGTTATGAAATATGAAACATATTTATTTATTCTATTATTTATTTATTAGAAGGACAAAATGCAAAGTTAAAAATTAAATTTAAGCATAACTAAAAATAGATATGCCTAATAATTCTAATAGAAATCGTTACCAAGCGTTTGCCATTCAGTTTGTAAATCACAATCATTGGACTAAGCATTTAACCATCGCTTGGAGCTAGAATTTTGAAAAAAAATGAGTCTGGCCCTTCCCAACATCATATAAGTGGTAAAGTAGTACAGTGGGGTCGTATGTATACCACTTACATGACGCTGAGAAGGATCAGAGACATTTTTTTCAAAATTGTAGCTCCAAGCGTCCAAGAGACATATAAAAATAAACAATCTTAAAGTTTCAAGAAGATCCTTTGAGAATTGACTGAATAATCCCGTGGTAAGTGAGAGAAACTATTAAATGCAGTTGGTTTACAGTGTTCAACACCTATGTTAATGTAAGGTGAGTTCAGACCTTCTAAATAATTGAAATGCATTTCTTAAACGCTAGGGGGCTCCGCCCCCTGCGCGCCATCCCCCATTTTCTGTTTAATACTAATATTATTTCCACACCATCTTGAGGTAGATAATATCATACCCCTTTTTTTAAAAGTAAAATAGAAAAATATTTTACCCCAATAGACGTGAATTCTAATAAAAACTGGACCTAATTAATTATGATGTTGTTTTCATAGATTTTAAAGTAGAATAAATATTTTTGTTATTCATTGACAATCATTTCAAAATAATGGACCAACGATTAGTAGACAAGCCATTTTCGTTAGGTTATTTTCTACCAGGTTATTAATACTAATTCTAATAGGTAGAATAAAAAGATGTAATGGATGAATTGTCCAAACAGAATCAACATTTTAAAGAGCCTAGGATGAATTTTTTTTTTTAAATTAGAAATAGTTTTAATTAGATATTTTTTAATGTTAAAATAAGTTTAATGTTAGAGATTTTTAATATTAAAATCAAGCGGTATTTAAAAGGAACTCCTTTAAAATAATGAAATATATGATGCCGATATAGAGAAAAACGCGAATTCATGTTAAAAAGGAGTCCAATTATAATTGCAGTTTGATTGCATCTAATAAATTTGAAACCTCAATTAAAAAGTCCTTTTAATTAACGTAAATTTTTTGCTTATCTTCTCGCCGTCATAGCGAGAAGCGAGGGTAACGCGAAAAGCAATTAAAGCCTCGTCGACCTAAAAAAAGGAAGTGTAAAGTGTAAAGTCGAGGCCACTAAATTCGGTGGATTCTGCAATAAAGCGAAGGCCGCCGGCCTATCGCTTCATCGGGACATCAAACTCGATCTCCGGGCGGGGCGGAGGCTTTCGGATGTTCGGACGGGCTGCTCAGGTGGCCGCGTCGTCGAGTGCGAAATCTCGGCTTGATCGTACCCCCGGCGCGCCGCCTCCGAGATATAGGAGTTTTATGGAAATTTCACCGAAGTCCCGGCCCTAATGCTCCTGAATAATATTTCGCCGGCTCGTCGGCAAGGTCGTATAATAGGGGCGCCCGCGGTCTTCGCGGTAATTGATGATCCTCCTCTTTTTCCTTTTTTTCCTGCCTCGCCGCAACAGAGCATTGTACCTTATTACCAGACGGTCCTGATTTTTCCCGCGGTCGGGAGAACAAAAGTGCACTTACGTCGCTTTTCCTCGTCGACGCGAAAGCCGCGTATTCTTAATATTCCCTCGTTCTTCTCCTCTCCCTCTCGACCTCGTGTACTGTGTATATAGTGAGAAGGGCTGCCGTTTTCCTTTCGCGCTCTCTCTCGCTCTCCGCCTTGCATATACCGCATTATGTTTTGAAGAGCTTGCCTTGATAGCGACTGATGAGCGGGAAATAAAAGAGCCACGTTAGCCTTTAAGGAACTTTCCGCCTCTTTGCTCAGGGCATATTTTATTTTATTTTTTGTTCACCGAGATTGCGCGCCTTTTTGTGCCTCTTTCTATAGGGTCTAAATTTGAACGACTTTTACTTAACTATTTTTAATAACGAAATAGTAGGGAAATATTGATTACGCATCAGAATATCGAACCAGGCTCTTGTACATGTCTAATCGTATTGAATAATTTTCGTTGTTTAGAACATTTTTAAACACTATTCATAGTATATTATATACACAAAAATTATGCTTACACTAATCACTTAATTGCTATTAGTGTTAAAAGGGTAAAATGTGAAAAGAAGAGGATACTTAGGTTAAGGAGGTATAGGACCAATAACTTTAATTTTCACTTTTTCTTGCCTCAAAAAAATATATAAATTGGTTAAAATCAAATTACTATACTTACAAATGAAAGAATATTACAAAAGTCATAATTTCACCTAGAAACTGAGATATGAGTCTGCGAATATTATTCGCTCTCACGAAACCTACAGGCTACAATTTTCAATATTTTTTATGAACCTGGCATTAAAATGTTGGTTTTGAAAGTCATTTTGACCTAGTGCCATAAATTAATGAAATAAATAGAATAAATAATAGCATTCGACTCCTCTTTTATATAATTTCATACTTTTGTTACAGACGTGAAGAGGGCGATAAAAAGTCGTCTTAAACTAATTTTAATGATTCCAAAGGACAATCGATATCTTTGCTACAAATAAACTTATTGAGTGCATAATAACTATTTTATTTAAGTTTTTCGCTTATTTTGCAATCTTTTGATAAAAACATCACTTTTGACAAATACATGACTTTTAAGAATTTTTATACTTACGATAAGCAATTTCTTCCATGTCGACCTAGGAGAACTAGAAGATGGAGAAATTGATGCTTTTTAAGCGAGATGGTGATTGAACAGGAGTGGATATCGATAATACCTGTAAGGCTCAGTACTCAAATCAGCATCCGAGCGTAAAGAAGTATTTTTATAAAGAGTAAAAAGAAAGTGTCTGTGCACATCTGATGAGTAGGGAATGTAAATGGTATTGATTCGTCCACTGCACCCTAAATAAAATCCAAATCTAAGCTCGATATCGACTAATCAATCATAAATTAGCAGAGCGTCGGTCTAATGAAGACTTGAATTTTTAGTAAGATGAACCCTCTCCAGCAACTGCATCCCTTTCATTTTTAATTATTTTTTATCGATCCGCAGAGTCTAGATGGCGTTGTTGCGGCCAGGACCGTCGCCCGGCATTCGAGAACCAGAAATGTTTCAGGCACTCTTGGAAAATAGTGACGCCCGGTTTCTCCGCTTGAAAATTTATGGAGTACTGCCTGATGGAGTCTCATGTTTTATGAATGATCGCGAGGCATCGGGAGAGCATTTGAGGGAGCGAGAGGGTAGACGGCAGAGGGGCGCGAGAAGTAGGCGACCGAAGAGACAGACCACGCCGGGAGGAATTAGTAAAGGGGGGAGGGTTTGAGCGGAAGGAAATGAAGGAGAACGGAGAAAATAGTGGGAACCGAGATAAAGCAGTTTGATTCGGCGATGCGGCTGCTGCTGTACCGCCGCCCGGACCTCGCTCCCCACTCTCCCCGCTCTTCTTCTGAATTGGAAAATAAATTCGAATCTTTGGGAACTTTCGTATAATAATGCGTCTGACCTTTTAATTGAATACCATCGCCGTTTAACGCGATTTCTTCGTTGGCTGAGGATTGGGGAACAAACTTTTTTAAATGGACTTGGTCGAGTATTACGGTCATTGAACTTTTCAAGCGGCCTTTTGATTGTACGAGAGGAGTCCTTGGAAGCTTTTGCCGATCATTTTAAATAATTTTGTTTCGTTTTGTGCAAGTCAGTTTGAGTTAGCATTTTCTACAAGATCCTTTCAGCTGTTATTGCAACTTCTAGCGCCTTATCATGATGGATAAGTAAAGCGCGAACTATACAAAAAGAGACGTATACATAGCATTAAAATAGGAAGAATGCAACTACTTCAGAAAGGCTTTATAAATAACCTTAGCCTATTGTTTTATCTTCAATTATTTCCCAAATAATGAATAAAATCCTTTTTTGTTGCTTTATCTATTTCCAGGATATGCTCAAAATTGTATTTTAACTTCAAAAAGTAGTAAAATGGACTGTCGTGGAATTTGACGGCTTAATTATTGCAACCAACTTGAAGGTGAACTACAAACAAACATGGTTGATGTTACAGTACTAATTGTAATGTTTTATGCCGCACCGAATGTCGATTCTTTATGTAAGGCAACATAACAAGAGCAAATGGTACTACCAAGAAAGCCCCTCCAACGTAACAAACAATGTCAGCTATTTAAGTGCTTACAGTAATGAAATTAATTAAGAAAAACAGAAGCTAACTTTTTTGGTGAAATTTGTTTTATTGTCAGCTTTCACAGTAAACAGTTGGCAGCACTACTTGTAAATAAACTACTGGATAAGATCATTTGTAACAACTACTGATTGCTTTTGAAAGAATTCTTAATAATCCACCTGCAATTATAAATCAGCAGTTAATCAGTACCCTTCCTGTGGGTTGCGTGACCTTGACGATGGTTGAAGGGCTTACATGGCGCCGTACCAATGGGTCACTCAACCTTGCACGGTCTGCAAGGAGTGTGAATGTGAATCCCTGTAAAAAGGGCTCTTCCTCGAATGAATGGGACTTCCCTTAAGTGGGGCTCTTGGAATGTAAGGTGAGTATATGAAGGGTGAAGGTCTAGGGCGCAGATGCTGATGAGGTAACTGAATCCGTACACTGGATTTCTGGGATAAGGTGTGCTATAGATCCTGTACGGGTGAGAGAGAGTGTGGCTGAGGTTAGGCGTCATAAACTAAAAAGCAACCCTCGTGGCAGCTATCGGGGTGGGACTCCACATTAACACATCACATCTACACTGACACTGCGGGACGACTCTTTTCGATGCGGCTGGTCTATTTTCGACGGGTCTTGGCGCGGGTGCTGAAGGTACAAGGGAAAAACTAGGATGACACGGTTAGGCTGTCGGATAGTATACGGGCCCAGTTTACAGTTTAACCAACTGGATCGGCAGCCCTATCAGCTGACGAATAATCTCCTTCGATCTAGTATTGCTGAGTGGTGCCCGGGTAGGGCCATGCTGGGTCGAGGGAGGGGGCTCATCCGAGGTCACACTAACGATGCGGGTCAGACCTACCGTATCAACAAAGTCAGGTAGCTTCAGTCCGTCGAACGAGTCGCCTTAACCGCCACACATACATACACACCCCACTACTACCCCAATCCCTTTACCCTTCTAAAATATCAATATCATTCAAAGAAAGCGAGTCCACCGAGTCCACTCGCGCTGTGCCCCCTAGCTCAACAGAAAACTTCGTCAGAGCATCCGGACCGTTTCAGTCTAAATATACCGCGGAGTTCACAGAGAAGGTACTCCGATGGAAGTTTGCGTGTCGGGGCAGGGTAGAGCTGATATCGTTCAGGCTGTTAGTCCGCCCGACCTGTCAGAACAGACCACCGGGAGAAAGAAGAAGAGGAAGAACGGTTCTTGGAACCTTGCAAAAAGGAACGAGCGAGAGAGGAGAGCTGCAGGAGCGGGTACGTTGACTTTCGACTTCAACGTCGCAGACCACCGCAGGAATCTACATCGCCGAACAAAAAGCAGTCCCACCGCTGGTCAAGAGGTGCCAAGGTACGCTGTCGTTAGAGGACTCCACACCGAAGCCTAAGAAGAAGCCCAAAGCAACTGGCCAGGATGGGGCTAAACTGACTTACAGTCAGGTGGTCGCAAGCGAGCTCAAACTCGTTATGATCTCTGACCAGTATCCAGAATCACAGCTGAGCGAGGAGGAGGGCTATCTAGTTGGTGCGATGGTGGTACCCAGGTCTTCTGGTGCAGTAGTCAGGCAGAAAAGGAGTGACTGAAGAACAGTGCTCCCAGCTGGGAACCTTGTGAAGGTGCTAGGCTTCGGGCGGTAGAGAAAAGCTCACTACCGACGCTTGCCACGCCCACGGTGTGTGAAAGGAGTGGATTCCGCAGCGCTAAGGTTGAAGTTCCTGAGCAGACAGAACAGCACGCTGAATGTCCGGGAATGGAAAACACTTGGTACGCGTGTCAGTCCAAATACGAACAAGGAGGTGTGGAGACCGCCGTGCATATCCTCATAGAGGAGTCGGAGGATGGGTTCCTTCGGGCCCTTGGCTTCCGGCCCTTCTGTGGACCGGGCAAAGCGCGCGTGATTTACCACGAAAAGATGGTGGAAGAGGAGGGCAGGCCCGAGGACCATCAGCCCGCTCTTCAACAGGAGTCAACCAACATCACTCCAAGAGCGCAAGTGAAATGCAGACAGACATCGCCTTAATCCAAGAAGCTTGGTCATGGCGAAAGATAATGTAGATGGTCTGGGGATTAGCGATAGGCTTTATTGCTCGGCTGCGTCTCGAGTTAGAACCTGCATAATTTTGAAAGGATTGTGGGGGGAGATCTAGTCGAAACACTGCAATGCGGACTTAACAGTTACAGTGACGGTTAAGCTGGGGACTGGAGTGGAACTAGAGTTTGCAATAACTTCTGCATACTTTCCCAGTGATGCAACGGAGTCTCCTCCACCTGAAAAGGTGAGGGCACTTATACAGGACTGCCAGAATATTGGCAGGGAGGTGGTTATAGATTGTGACGTCAACGCGTACCATACGGTGTGGCGAAGCTCCAACTGTAATTGCAAGATTCAGATGAGGACTTGTTCTATTTCATCGCCTCCACGGAACCAGACTTCCTGAATACAGGAAGCGATCCGACGTTCAGAAACTCAGTTCGAGAGGAGGTTCTGGATATCAACCTGGCATCCAAAGGCGTTTCTCGCAAGATTCTGGACTGGAGAAGAGATTTATTGCCTGATTTATCAATTATCAGATGATATATCACCAGAATTTTTTTAGCAGGGGGCTACCTGGGGGCTTAATCCTAGGATGCTGCTTTGGCTTTACACAGCGGTTCTCAGACCGAAACTGCTGCATGGGGCCATCGCTTGGTGGCCTAGATGCAGACTAAAAACGGGAATCCTAATCTTGAGTAAATTACAAGGATTAATTATGAGAGGTATCATTGGGGCGAGGAGGACGGTGCCACTAAAAGTTTTGGAGATGGCTCTCTGGATCTAATATTCAAAGCAAAAATCAGGACATCCAAGGACTGGCTTGGGCACGGGCATGTCGATATTGTCGACCACCTGGACCTAGGCTGAGGCGATATGGTAATGAATAGAGGGCCACGGAAATTTTTCTTTGATAAGAAATTTGAGGTGTCCTTACTATCCAGAGAAGAGGAGAACTTAGCGGTAGGATCAACAGGAGACAACCACCCTACGGTTCCAAAGGCGATAAAGGCAGAGCAGCTAGTACTTGGCTAAAAAGCAGCAACAGAAAACTGGTCTTCTCCCTGGATAAGCATGCCACCGTCTTCCATGCTGAAGTTAGAGCCATCAGAGCATGTTCTCTGTGGAGCAGTATGTTCTCTTTGGAGAACATGCTGGAAGAGAGAAGATGGACTAATCATCTATTCGGACAGCAAAGCGGTTCCATCAGCTCTGAATAAAGTAGAAGTTACATCAACGGAGGTTAAGAAATGCCGTGATGCCATGGACGCTTTGGCGACCAAGTGTAAAACGGAACTGCGATAGGTATTGGGTCACTCTGTCATCATAGGCAACGAAAAGACAGACAGGCTTGCAAAGAGAAGCTTAGCGGGGATCAGAGCTACTGAAGCTACAGTGGCTATACCCAGCTGCGCTATTGAGGCGAATATCCGAGCATGGGTAAAAGGTAGACGGATCATGGAGTGAAAAAATCTTCAAGGCTGCGGGTACTCCAAGGTGCTTGTCGGTGAGTCCATGCCTAGCAGCTGGATCAAAGAAATGATCGGCCTTCCCAAAAGACAACTCAGGCTGATCATGGAATGGCTTACCTGTCATTGTGATCTGTTGCACCATCTTTGCAAGATAGGAAAGAGAACTCATGGGTTCTGCAGGCTCTGTGGTGAGCAGGAGGAAATCCCATTACACTTACTGTGCCACTGTTCAAGAGTAATGGGCAGTAGGTGCAGGGTGTGTGAGGAGTTCCTGCTCAAGCAAAGATATTGGCACCTTAAGCCTCAGAAGCCTGTTGAGCTTGATAGGAACAGTGAAAGACGTGTTAGTGGGTGGGTGAAAACCGGAGTCTGAGCATAAGGGGTCAAGGCAGGTTCCGGGCAGGGGCCGACAGCGTGCCCCCACCTTTCACCGACTATCGACTAGTCAATCAGTAATTGACAATTTACTATTAAAATAGTAAAAATGTAAATCAAATTTGACAGGATTCAAGATAATCCTCCTTTGTATTGTTAAAAATACAGTAAACACATCTGTCTATCTACCTACTATTTAAATTTAACAGCTAATCAGTGGTTTTGCTAATTGTTTTTTCATGAGTTTATTTTCATATGGTATAGGTTTAAACATGGTTCTTTTCTAAGTAAAGGTTAATTCATTTCACATTATTTTTTTCTAAACAAAGGTTAATTTGATGGTCATAAGCTAAAGGATAATTATCTTAAATTAACTTCGCTCGATTACACAAATATACCTGCCCCGTGCTGCAAAAATATCCTACTACTTTTAAGATATCGGAGAATGTCCCGGATTTCAGTAAGATTGCGCGCTCAGGGCGTCTAAAAAATTTAAATCTTCAAGCCGGCGCGAATTTACATGCGGGCGTTCGTGAAAAAAGGGGGGCGTTAAAAGGGTCGCCTCGCGGCGTAAAAATTCAAATCCACCAGCAGGAAATTCGAAAAGTTCTTAAGCCGAGTGCGACGTCGCCGTCACTTATTAAGCCGCGGCGCGGTTCCCCCGGCATTAACATACCCTGGGCGCGCGCAGATCGTCGCGTATCAACTTAATTGCGCCGGCGCATTAGCGGCAGGCTTTGCGCCCCGCCGCCGATAAGGAAAGTTCGGGCGCGCGCTCCCCGGCAATCCCCGGGCCAATTCCTCCCGGTGCGCTCCCTTTAATTCAATTCATAGGATGAGAATGGTAATACAGCGACACCCGCCCGCGCGCTCCGTCATCCATCGCCGCGCGCGAGCGTCCCGGGGACAGAAATAATGGGTCGAGGGAGCGCGAGTCCTGCCACTTTTGAATTTCCACGGTCGCCGCGCCGCGTTTGTCCCTTCCATACGAATAGGCTTTATTAGCGCCGCCACGGGCCGGGGACAGCGCATTGGCCGGCCCGCTGGGAACTGTGCTACTGGGTCATTTTGTAGACGCTTGCATATCGTATATTTTAAAAAGAGAATCTCGCAAGATTTTTCAATTATTTTTATTATTTATTATTCAATTATTTCAATTATTTTTATTATTTAATTATTCAATTATTCAATTATTCAATTATTTCAATTATTTCAATTATTTCAATTATTCATTTTTGTCTTGAATTTAAATTTTTTCAATTTTATTTATGAAAAGGCAGTCTTAAAAAAAATTAACAATAAATAGCTAATTTATGATTTACGAGCGTGGTGACATGAGAGTAGTTTTTATTAAACTTAAAGTAAGTTTGAACTTAGTAAAGGTTTTTAACTGCATATCAGTTAACTGGTTGACAGTTTTTATTGCTTTTTATTAATTGATTGCTTTTGCATAGTTCTCGTATTTATTTATCAAGTAATACTATTAAGAATTCTATTTGTTCGTGAACAAATAGAATTACTTAATATTATTATGAATATTAATATTTTTAATTAAAATTATAAATAAAATAGAATAGAAAGAAACAAGAAAAGGATTAAAGAAACATTTTTTGACAAATAGTTAATGATGGAACAAAGACTCAAATTGCATCTGATATCACGTACGTGAAGAAGGTATTAATTCTATTTCCAAAATATTGCCCGAATTAGTAATTAGATAGGAGTGTGCTCATTTTCAACCATCGAAATTAATCTAAATTTGTAAATTTGCTAAAATTGACGGAGTGAAACTGTTTTCAAAAGTATGAACATCCACTATACTGTGAATGCATTGCAGTTAATTTAATGTATTTCCCTTCATCACTTTTAAGCAAAAATGAGTGCTTGATTTTTATTTGGTTTTCCAACCAAATTTAACGCTTTAGGATACAACATATTATTAATTTTTAAATTTATAACTTTATTATTTACTTTAATGTGAGAAATCGAATTATTAAATTATTTACCCTTCATTTATGTAAGTTTTCAATTGCAAGTTCGTTCATAAATAACTTTTTGCAATTGTGTGCGTAAAGTTGTAAAGAATAGTATATTTCGATACTCGCTTCGCTCGGGCGATAAACTCACCCACTTACGAGAATCAACTTTTACGCACTTGTATCGAAATATACTATTAT
>UXGC01002421.1:0-11773 GCA_900480045.1 Eurytoma adleriae
TAAAATTCTGCAGAACATTCTGCAGAAATTATAAAATTCTGCAGAACATTCTGCAGAAATTATAAAATTCTGCAGAAGTTTCTGCAGAACATTCTGCAGAAAATTCTGTATTTCCTACGGGAGGCGCTGCGACACCAGCGATGACTCGATTCAACGGAGAGAACCCGAAACGCATGCAAGAGTACCGCGCGCCGTGTGTAGTGTAGGAGCAGCATCAGCATTCTGTCCTTACGTGCGCCACATGGAGGAACAATCTCCAACATAATGTAGTCGTTTTTAAACGAAACTAAATGTAAAAGTTGGTATTCATTCAGGTTCACTATTCAAATCGATTAAAATTTTAATCGTTTTCAATCAACTTTTTTCTGCAGGGACAGGTCCTACTTATATGTTACAAATATATGTTACAAACAAATGTTGTAACATACATCATAACCTATGTCATAACATCCCTATTGAAAAATCTCACATAAGATCTCACATAAGATCTGAAGTGAGATCTTAGCTGAGATCTGATGTCAAAAACTAATCCGCGAAAATTTCTAAGTCCAATAGCTGAAAAAAATTCTATATTCCATCGCTCCCCGTTATTGCTGCCGACCCAGCCCGATAAAAATTGCATTGTTAATTAACAACGCTTAATCGGCCCGGATCGGTCTGCAACGCAACCTAGAAAGGCACTTTGAATCGTACGGAAAAGTACACAGATGTACTTACATATACTAAATCTTACAATAATTTACGGGTTTGTACTTCTTTTTTTTCATTCTGGAGGTTTAGAATATCTGGATTTAGAGTTTCTGGGTATGCAGGGTATTTAAAGTTTCTGGGTATACAGGATAAATTAAATTACTGCCCGCTTGAAAATGTTAGCGCAACTTTTAGCGTCACCTTATTGAGAGAATAGTGACGATACTTTTTGCGCTACTTATTGCGCTACTAATGGCGCAACTAATAAAGTGACGCTAGTTTTTGCGCAACTAACAGCACTCCTATTAGTACTTACTTCTAATTAAAAAAAAAATATATTTTCGAATATTTATTTAATATTAATTGTGTTGCGTTATTAGTTGCGCAAAAAGTAGCATCAACATTATCTCGATAAGGTGATGCTAAAAGTTGCGCGACCATTTTCAGGCGGGTGGGTTTTGAGATTCTGGGTTTAAAGTTTCTGAGTTTAGAATTTAGTTTTTGAGTTTCTGGCTTTAGAGTTCTTGGGTTTAGAATTTATACGTTTAAGAGTTTCTGGTTTTAGGGTTTCTCGAGTTTCTAGGTTTTCAGTTTCAGAGTTTGGGTTTGTAACTAAAAGATGTTTAACAAAAAACTTGCCTCCCATATTTCAGGATTTCAATCCTTTCGTTACTTTAATTTAATAAGTTCGTATGTAAATAGTTTACCTTAAGGGTAATCCAAAATTTAGGATTCTCCGATTTATGGTTTCTTGGTTTAGGATTTCTTGGCTTAAGGTTTCTTGGTTTAGGGTTTCTTGGTTTAGTGTTTCTGAGTTCTGTTTTGTAAGTACCCTACTGCAAAATCTCACGTGAGATCTCATATGAACGGTTACGTGAGATCTCACGTGAGAAATTTTTTTAATATTAAAATATATTAAAATGGCTTTAAAAGGTTTTATAACACGTGTTTTCCGATCTACCATCCGGATGGTAACACCAAATGGCACACTTAAAAATGAGACCGATCTGTATTTAAAGAGCTGAAGTTATACCGCAACTTTCATTTTAAAAGTTACGTGACATTTTGGCGAACAACAATTACACTTACAATTTCTGGTTTTAGGGTTTCTTCGTATAGGGACCCACGTAAAAAGTCTCACATGGCTCCCATGTGGTAACCAAGTGGTAGTCATATGGAAAAAATGTGGTAGCCACATGGCAACCACGTAAGATCCATGTGAGAATCATATGGGAACCATGGTTCCCATGTGATTTTCACATGGTGTTACCACATAGATACCATGATATCACATGGTCCTCATATGATTGCCACATGATTTATATTTTCTATTTTTATATTTTCATATTTTTCATATTTTCATATTTTCTTGTAGTAATTAATGAAATATGTAACATATGAAATTATAAAAATAGACCCTGTTGTAAAAAATCAGATGATTTCTCAGGTGACTTGTCAGGTAATAAATCAACCGACGTTTTGGCACGATAAATCAGCTAATTTATCACCTGATGTGTAATTGACTAAAATTGTTATAAATTATAATGTTGTTATATTCAAAATTTTAAGGAATTGGAATTCCAATTTTTTTTTAAGTTACAAATAAAACTCGAAGTCCCTGTTTAGGTGTTATCATCACAATGGTAAAACCTATTGGGTATATTTCAAGTAGCTAAAATATATCTTTTATTACATTATTTATAACAATTTTAGTAAATGATTCTTCAGGTGCTAAATCAGCTGATTTATTGTGTCAAAACGTCGGTTGATTTATCACCTGACGAGTCACCTAAGAAATGATCTGATTTTTTTCAGCAGGGGAAAATATAAATCATGTGGCAATCATATGAGGACCATATGTTATCTACCCTACTGAAAAACGTCACATGGGTCCCACATGGGTCCCACATCAATTCTGATAATATCAATTTTAGTGGATTGTGCAAAACTATATTTTGAAATTCACGTGGAAGTCATGTGAACTCCGTATGGGCACCATAGAGGAATCATATGGTTCCTGCATGGAAACCACTTGGAGACCATACCCGGTTGAAAATTACCACGTGGATTTCCACATAAAAATCCATGTGGAATCCACGTGGAAATTCATGTAGAATCAATATTGAAATCAATGTAGAAATCAGTCTCAAATCTTAATGTAGATTTCAACGTAGATTTCTACATTAATTTCCCTGTGGAAATCCATGTTGATTTATTTTTCATTATTATTCATTTATTTATTTGTTTATTTATTTATATCTCGGAAACGGTTGCAGACATACCAAAATGGCGTGAATTTTGAGATCTAATGTATAGACAAATCCTACGATAATTCAAACCGATTTATATTTACCAAGAAATATTTAGTTTGTTGAATTTATAATAAACAAAAATATAAATAAATAAATAATCGAATAAACAATAATGAAAATCCACATTGAAATCAACGCGGGATTTCAATGTCGATTTTAATTAAACAAATTTCTACGTGAAAATCTACTTGGAAATCAATGTAGAAATCCGCGTTGAAATCTATAATATAGAAAAACTTTGCCAGACACGAAGAAAAACACCAACGTATCCAACAGAACCAATATCCAACGATGTGAACTCAATCAACACGAGGACTACAAAAAATGTCCAACTCGTAGCTCAACGTGTCACAGCTGCAAAAGGACCGGCCACTGGGACCGAGTTTGCAAGACGCGCAGCGTGAAGCGCATGGAAGAGACCGACGAAGAAGTGTGCGACGCAAATCGCAAATGAAGCGCTCGCGCTCGTTATCGCAACGGAACGCTTTAAGGACTACACACTAGGTATTGATATAACTCTCGAGTCGGATCATAGGCCACTCTTGCAAATTCTACAAACAAAACCCTTAGATGAACTAACGCCGAGTCTACAAGGCTTTCGTAATGCGTTATAATTATACTGTAAGCTGCGTAGCAGGCAAACGGCTAGTGCTCACTGACTCTCTTTCGAACAATGCATTAAATTACTGCAAAAGACGTCGAAACATATATTAATTTCATAATCGATAACTTACCGGTAACACCAAATATATTAGATAAAATAAAACAAGAACAAGAATCGGACTATATATGCGTCAAGTTAAAACAATACTGTTTGTCTAAGTGGTCCTCGAAAAGCAAGTTAGCAGAAGGATATCCTGCCATTCTGCAGGTATTTCGCGTTTTTTCTGCAGGAACGTTTTCCTGTAGGATACTCCTGCAGGAATATCCTGTAGGAAATTACGGCTTGCCATCCGTGACTTTTTTTGTCGTATGATCCTGTAGGAAAATCCTGCAGGAAATTGTTCCTGCAGGACAAAACACGAAATACCTGCAGGATGACAGTCAAGACGTCCTGCAGGACATTTCGATAAGGGGGATCCGAGGCCACTGCAGAAACCTATTCGCCAGATACGGCATTCCGGAAGTCGTCCGTACCAACAAGGGAACATAATTCGCTACTAAATTTAGAGTTCGCTAACGAATATGAATTTAAACATGTGACAAGCTCGCCTAAATATTCGCAGAGCAACGGCGCTGCGGAGGCTGCAGTCAAGATTACGAAGTCACTATTAAAAAAATGTAGCGACATTTTCGTCGGTTTATTAGCCTATCGTTCAACACCCTTAGAGAATGGATTTTCACTCGCAGAACTTCTTTTTTCGTGAAAAATTCGTACTTGAATGCCAGTACTTCCACACGATTTAGGAACTTTTCGCGAACACGATCGCGTATACGATAAAAAGCTAAAGAAGAAGGAAAAGCTGGAAGTAATTTATAATAAGCGACGCACCGTTAAAAAATTATCAGACTTACATCCAAGCGAAAAGGTGTGGGTGATCGACATGCATACATATGGCGAAATTATAGACTTGGATGAAAATCCGAATTCGTACATCATCAGAACCGAAAAAGGCAGTATTGCCCTACTGAAAATTGTTACATCCTTCAGGACATCCTGGAGGACATCCTTGAGGACGTCCTTGAGGATGTCCTACAGGATGTGCTATTTTCGACCAAATTAGAACGTCCTCATGGATGTCCTCAAAGATGTCCTCAAGGATGTCCTCAAGGATGTCCTCAAGCATATCCTCAAGGATGTCCTTAAGGATGTCCTATAAGACGTCCTAAAGGATGTCATAATTTTCAGTAGGAATCGCTGGCACCTTGTACCGGTATCTTATAAAGGCGACGTAATTGTAAACAATAAAACGCCGATCGTACTGAGCGACTTTGCATATCGAAATCGCACGAATGAAAATCATGTAACGCGCGATAATTCGATTAGTGCACAGCTTCCAGCGCGCGTGAAGTACCCGATGTCGCGGTTCAAGAAGCCAAGAATAACTCGAACGCATAGGTAAATGCGCCAGATCAATCACTCGCTGACAGCGATGAGAGGCAACTCCGTAGATCCGAGCAACCAGAAAACCGCCGAATCATTACGCTTAAGCGATGAACAATCTTTAGTTATACGTTGCGCAAAGAACGCTATACTTTGTAACACTCTTGTAAACTTTCATTAATAAAGGGGAGATGTATGAGTACCACTGGAGCGTCGCGTGCATCTTGCGACATTAGCGCTACTGCCGCTGACCCTCAGTCTTTGCCTGGTCGCCAAGGCGTGCGTCATGCCAGAGCCACTCAACGATTATAACAATAATACAATCGGCTACAGTCTTATCATTTTTTCATCTCACTACCGGTACCCATTCCCTAAAGGGTTAATCCCACAACAGTTACCACATGATTTCCACATGACTACTACATGGTTACCACATGATTTCCACATGACTACTACATGGTTACCACATGATTTACACATGATTACTACATGGTTACCACATGATTTACACATGACTACTACATGGTTACCACATGATTTACACATGACTACTACATGGTACTACATGGGAGCCATGTGAGACTTTTTACGTGGGTAGGGTTTCTGGGTTTAGAGTTTCTAGGTTTTGAGTTTCTGAGTTTGGGTTTGTAAGTAAAAGATATTTAACAAAAGCCTTCCATATTTACGGGTTTGAATCCTTTAGTTACTTTAATAAGTTTGTATGTAAATACTCTATTGAAAAATCTAACATAAGATCTTACTTAAGATCTCAAGTGAGATCTCAGCTGAGATCTGATGCCAAAATCTAATCCGCGAAAATTTCTAAGTCCAGTAGCTGAGAAAATTCTATGTTCCATCGCTCCCGTTGGGGTTGCTGACCCGGTCCGTTTACAATTGCATTGTTAATTAACAATGCTTAATTGGTCCGGAACCCGCCTGAAGATGGTAGCGCAACTTTTAGCGTCACCTTATCGAGAGAATAGTGACACTACATTTTGCGCAATTAATAGCACAACACAAAAAATAGCGCTACTTTTTGCGCTACTAATGGCGCAACTAATAAAGTGACGTTAGTTTTTGCGTAACTAATAGCGTTCCTATTAGTACTTACTTTTAATTAAAAAGAAAATTTTCGAATAGTTATGTAATATTAATTGCGCTATTAATTGCGCAAATAATTAGGTTTCTCTATCAGTTGCGTTATTATTAGCGCAAAAAGTAGCGCTACTTTTCGTGTTGCGTTATTAGTTGCGCAAATAGTAGCGTCACTATTCTCTCGATAAGGTGACGCTAAAAGTTGCGCGACCATTTTCAGGCGGGAACTCAACCAGTATGTGCCCCCTTCTGTGTCTCTAGTTGGGCACGCGGTTAAAAAAAAGGCGCTTTGAAAAATTTGAGAGGTTACCCCGACCGGGATTCGAACCCGGACCCTCCAGTCTTACCACTGAGCCACCGCGGCTTTATGACGTAGTAAAGATGATTGTAAAATTTCAAAGTCCGGTAGCTGAAAAAAATTCTTTCTGAAAAAAATTTCCATCATTTTTTCCGCTTTGAAAAACCCGATCAGCATTAAATCTTAATGAATTCTTAATGAATTCATAATGAATGCTTTTTCCAATAAGTTTTGTAATAGAATTCTTAATGATAACTTTATAAGTTATAATGAATGCCCGCCTGTAAATAATTCATAAATAAAGAATACATAGAGGTCATAAAGAATTCATGAAGAATTCATTAAGAATTTTTTATTCAACAGCATCAACAAGTCGATGCAGTATTAAAGAAATCATAAAGTAATCATAAAGTACTCGCAGTATTGACAAAGAGTTGTAATACATGATTAAGGGGATGTGAAACCCTCCTATCGGGTGCTGCATTATCAGCATAAGCATTTTATTTATTATTTAAAAACAAAATCATTTTTAGAAATTCGGCCAACGTACTACCCTCCGCAATTGCCCTACTGGAAAAAATTTGTTGTACCAAACAGTGCCAAAGCATTGTGCCAGACTGTGCCAAACTATGCCACACCATGCCATACCTATGCCATTTCGTTCATTTCGCACAGTTTGGCACAGTTTGATATAATCTAGCGTAGGTTGACACAATTCGGCATAGTATGGCATTATTTAGCGCAACTTGGCACATTGATCGGTTTCAAATTTCTTAATGAATAGTACGCATTCGTTGGCATGGCACAGTCTGGCATGAATAGTCTGGCGAGGATGTGACAATTTGTTGAAAAAAAGATATAAAAATATTTTCTGAATCATTCTATTATGCCTATAACCATGCCAAATTGTGTAAAAGTCAGTGTGTACACCGTGTGTTGTGCCAATCTGGGCCGGTCTGTAAGGATTCGTGTTAAGCCGTGCTAAATTGAAGAAAACGGTAGAAAAATTATTTTTTTTCAAAATTGGTGGCTATGCCACACAATGCCACAACATGCCAGCCTTGCCGAACTGTGCAAAACTGTGCGCCAAACCGTGCAAAACGTCCGAATAATTGGCACAATTGTGGCTCAACTTGGCATGGATAATTATCACGGTTTGGCCCGGTTGAAAATATCCAAATGGATTTCCATAAGGAATTCGATGTGGATTTTCATATGGATTTCCATATGGATTGATGTGGATTCCACCTGGATTAAAATGGATTTCCATATGAAATTCCATATGGATTTCCATATGGATCTTTTCAACCGGGGGCACAGTTTCGCACGGTCTAGCACTATTTTCATTTCCACTAGGGTGGGTAAGAAAACTGAAAAAAAAAATTTTCAGCCAATTATATTTACAAATGGCTTCAGGATATTGTTTGAAAATTTTTCAAATAATTCCGTAAAGTTCTCTGTATATAAAAATATCCTGAAGCCATTTGTAAATATAATTGGCTGAAATTTTTTTTACAGTATCTATTTCATCTCACCTGAGATGTCACCTGATAATTCTTTACAAAATTTCAAAAATGTTAAAATGAATAGTGTAACAGGGGGAAAATCAGGCCCGGCCGGCCTATTTCCCCGCGCGCTAGGTACGCCCGAGTACCTATAGTACTACTGCACCTGCGAGTGCCCGACGGTAACCTCGCATGGGTTACCGCGGCCTGCTGCAACACGAGAGCTGGGGAAGCTCCCGTTTTTTGTGTGTGTGCGTGGAAGCGTACGCGCGCCCCGCGCGCACGTCGCCGGCTTGCCTCGCCGGGCTCGGCTGCTCGGAACAAAGGGTATTGCTGGCCGCTGCAATGGCTAGGGATACCCGCAAAGGAAAGTGGCGGTATCTGGGATTAGGACCGCCGCGCTCGTGTGAGGTGAAGGTGAGTCGCGCGCTAAATAACAACGCGTGAGTCAAATGATTCAACGGCGTTTATTCGCCAACAAGGGAAATTACAAGTCGCGGGAAGGTTAGGGCGAGTGTGCCGGCCGAATGCCTACGAGCACCCCGAATGGAAATAAAAATCGTACGTTTAAATACATTTTAGTAGGTTATACTGTATCTTCGCATACGTTTCCGTACGATTCCGTACGATTTAGATACAATTTGGACAAAATCGTACGGAATCGTACGGAATCGTACGGCGAATGTACGGCAGCAGATAAAAGTATATATACAGCTATGGAGAAACGTACGGAAACGTGCAGAATCCTACGGCAGAGCTGGTGCTCGTATCTCAGTCGAATGATATCTGCCGCTGCGAATATATTGGAGTGACTCGCCGGCGCGAGTCACTGGAGAGAGAGAGAGAGAGAGAGAGAGAAGGAACGCGGAAACCATGCGTTGGGAAGCTCGCGAGCTTCCCCTCGTTCACGTTGGTGACCGGACACGTGCCGATCACTCGATAGGTGAACACTACACGGGTGCCGCCGCACGCACCAAGTAGAATCGGTACTTACTCCTGACGGCGCTTCGCAGGTTCGCTCGCGTCTAAATGCGAGTGTCCGGCCGGTGCACTCGCCCGCAATCGCTCCTCCCGAGTCGCTCGCTCGATTATTCCCCGGTGCTGCCGGGGACTCGCAGGTCGACGTCCGTTCGAGCAGTCGCGCTTCCTCGCTGCCGCTCGACTTCCTCGCTGAATATTTCTTCGGACGATTCGGCGCGTGTTGCCTCGAGAACGGTTGGGCTCTCTCTCTCCCGAGCGCTGGAAAATGGCGCGGGCCCGGTGGCACGCACCACATCTCTCCTTCTCTCTCGCGTCCGTACACGCGCATGGTAGCCCTCGATAGGTGCTAACACCCCGTTGCCACGGCAATTAGGATATAAATTAGCCTCGGCCGCGGGACGCAGGCTCGCGAGGACGCGGGGATTCAACCGCTGAATCTCCACGCGTCACAATAGATATAGGACTACTTCGCAGCATGAATTCTCCGATGTACAATCCGGCGGATGATAACACCATTTGGCACACTTAAGTAAGAGAAAAATCTATATTTATGGAATTATAGTTACCCTGTTGAAAATATCCAGCTGGATATTCCATCTGGAAAATCCACCTGGAAATCCAGTTGGATTTTCCCGAGATAAGGCTGGAATGTCCAGGTGGATTTTCCAACTGGATTTTCCAGGTGGATTTTTCAGATGGATTTTCCAACTGGATTTTCCAGATGGATTTTCCAACTGGATTTTCCAGGTGGATTTTTCAGATGGATTTTCCAGGATTTTGTAAATAATTAATTATTCGTAAATAATAATTAATTATTTACAAAATCCACGTGGAAAATCCAACTGGATTTCCAGGTGGATTTTCCAGTGGAATTTCCAGCTGGATATTTTCAACAGGGTACAGTGCAACATTTACTTTAAAAGTCACCTGACTTTTTGGCATGAGATTTTAAATGAGATCTCACCTGAGAATTCCCCTCAGATCTCATCTGAGTTTTTTTAGTAGGAATAAGTTTTCCACAAGATATATCTTAAGATTATATCTTTATAATTTCTTTAAAATTTCTTTAATGATGCATCGGTACTAATTTATCGCAAGTTATTACACATAAATCGCAACCTAATTTTTATATTCATTGATTATTTTTGTTCGTGTGGATTTCCATATGGATTTACGTATAGAAGTCCAGTCCAATTTATACGGGATCCACATCAATCCATATGGAAATCCATATCAAAATCCATATTTTCAATATTATATTATATATTATCGACCCAGATATTTTCAACCGGAAGGGCCCACATGGGGCCCTGATGATTTTCCAAAGGGATGGGATGTTGAGACCATATGATTCCTATATGACACCAAGGTAAGTTTTCCACAATCTTTAAAAACAAAATACTGCATGGCTTCTACATGGGATCAATATGAGAACAGCTATATGAGACCCACATCAGACATTCTGGGACTCACATGGGAACCACATGCATACCTCAAGGGATACCACGTGGGTGCCAGCTAGGACTCCTGCGGTATTTTCCAATAGGGCGCAATACAATGCTTTTTACATTTTTTTCCATTTGTGTATGTTTCTGTACATTTCTATAAATTTCTGTAAATTCCTACAATTTAGTCCACATTATGCACAAAATGTAGTTTGTGTACTTATACCAGGCAACACCCTGGGAGGAATACTACTAGGAATACTATTGTATATATGATTACCTGCTGGGCTAAGCCCTCAAGTCAGGCTATAACTAACTTTTCTTAAATTACTTCAAAATTAAATCACGGTAAAAAAAGTTACGTAACAAATATCACTCTAATTCGAATGCTTTTTTACATATAACTGATTACGTAATTTTATTTTTTACTTAAAATCACTTAATTCTTTTCAATAGGGCGGATATTAAATATATTATATAATATATTTATATAATAAATATTTGTAAAACATTTGTAAAACATTTTATAATATTTGTTTATTAAACACTTTATTTTCTTGTACCTATTCTTTTTCTTATTCTTTTTGCCTGTAGGGGCCAAATTACTTCCTGTGTATCCTCTGCTAATATTCTGCACAGTAGAAATGGGAGGACTAATTTACAATTTCAGATTTACTGGGTTTATAATTTATAATTATAATCAATATAATATTATCAAATTGAAATATAATTAAAATAATAGGTATTAGTTGTTGAAGTGAAATTGTGTATTTACTTGAGAAGTGCATGCAAGTTGCTAATTAAATAAATTAAATGCGAATAAATTATTCCGATTCAATTAAAATTAATTTAGTTTATAAAGAATATTAAAATTTTTTTAACAACTTAGAGTAATTTTGTAGTAGTAAAGTAATGTCCTTACCTTTTTTTAATTCAATTCATCTCCAAAGTTCAATTATCTTTTCAAAATTTTCCCTGGTGAAATAATTTGTGTTCAAAAATGTTTTACCATTAAAAAAATGTTTATAACTATTTTTTTACACATTTTAAATGTAAATAAATATTTGTTGAAAGAAAAATATAAAAATGTTAAAAACGCCTACTAAAAAATCTCAGGAAATATCATACCAAAATCTCATGCGACTTCGGATCAAAATTATACTGTAATTTTAAATCCTTGATATGTTATATTTCTTAATTTTTAGTATTCTTTAACTTTTCATATCAATTTTTAACATTTTTTAAATTTCAAAATAAATCTCATTTGAGATCTCTATCGAGAGAAGAGATCTTGCTCTTCTGAAACTTAGGCTTAAGGGGACTTTGCCTTAACTTTTTCATCGATAAAAACAGCTCCTGAATAAAAAATCCTAAAAAAAAGAGAAAGTACATTAAATATTATT
>UXGC01002422.1:0-11770 GCA_900480045.1 Eurytoma adleriae
TTAAGCCAAAAGTTTGTTTCCGGTAAAGAATCATTTTCCATTTCTAGAACTTTCGCAGTCATTGCATCAGTCTATAAACTCTAAATTCCATTCCTGTAAAAATTAGAAAAAATTTAAATTTGTGTTGAATACTAATTAAGAAAGTAAAAATAATTTACTTATTGAATATTGAAAATTGAATTGTAAAGAAAAAAAAAGAAAAAAAGGCAGTCTAAAAGGTCTAAAATAAATCTACTCAACATTTTGACAATGAGCTTTTTACAGCTCTAAATCAGTATATTCTTATTATGTGTGTTTAAACAATTGCACCTGCGTGCATCTGTTCGTAGTAATGTACTAGAGCATAGGTGTTGACTTTTACCTTGCCAGGTTACCGAGGTAGGAAGCAAAAAAAAAACATTCACAAATCGCCATTCCCTACGAGCTAGCGACTTAAGACCCTTCACAACTCACAAGTCCTCTAATTGGAGTTAATAGTAACTATATTAACTCCAATTCTCCACATGAGCACATCGTGTCTATAGCTTACAAGTAACCTTATAAATTTTTTTGTACTAATATTATAATTAACGTGAGGGTATCTACCGACTACCGAGTGCTGAATGCCGATCACATGCCGATTGCCTTATGGGAGCATCGAGGGCGCTGTTACGATTATTTATTGTTACAATAGTACGATCGCATATATATATATATATTGTTACGACCGCAAATGATAAATATACATATACATATATATACCAGACGTTCACAGCGCCCTCCAGTTGCATTGCTTGGGAAACATTTTGAATTTTCAAATGCGACAACAGTCAACAGTCAACAGCAATAGCCAAGCCTTAACAGACAAACTGACAAACAGTACAAGTCAAACGACAAACAGAAAACGGATTTACGGATCACAGCCCCCAGCGAGAGCCAGCGACCAGCCGCGGGACGGACAGTTTAACCGCCTGCAGCCTGCAGGGCGCCTAATACTGACTACTGAATGCTGAGTAATGATAGAGTATTGGCCTGATCGCTATTAAAGTAAACATTGCATTGTTTTATTGACAGTACATTGTACAGTGGAATATAGAATCGCTTATCGCATCAAGTTCAGTCATGCTTATCTTGTTATTTTATTTTGTCAACTAATTTGGATTTTTTACTGCTCTTGGACTTGGATAAATAAATCATGTTTTTTCAAGTAAAATTTTTTCCTATTTTTAAATTCTGACTTATTGCCACGTACCATGCTAATAATAAAATTTTCATTTATTTATCGTAGATCAACGTAACACCAAAAGAAAAGAAATCAAAAGAATCTAAAAGAGAAGCTCATGTAAATAACTATGATTTATTACTAGCACCATTTCAGCCACCAACTCGAATAGCACTGCATACAAATACCAATATTCTAACAGAATGTAAATTAACAATAAAAAATACAAATAATCGAATTCTATCTGTAAGTAAGGAAAATAAAGGAATAAAAATTAATAATATTTACTATTTTGCTTTATTAAATTGCATTATTTAATTAGGTATCTGTAATTAAAAGTCCACCCGAAGAAAGATGCGTAAAATTAAGTAATTCAGAGTGGACCTTAGAACCAGAGAGTAGTGCTACTTTAAATATTTTATGGGAACCTACAGAATCTGGCTCTTGGAGGGATATATTACAGTTGTCAGATAGCAGACGAATCAAATACGATGTACCACTGACATTGACTTGTTCCGATCCTAATAAAGTACCTAATGGAAAGTCTAAAAAGGCAGGTAGTTTAATAGTTAAACAGACTAAATTAAAGAATTTAAAAAAATATGATCCAATCCACAAAAACAGTACAAGCAATGATAAGAACCAAAAGATGGCAAAAAATAAAGTTGAAACTACTAAAAAGCAACCTACATTGATGACTGAATTTGTAAACAAAGAAAATATTACCAGCAATATAGATTTCAAGTGGATGTTGGAACAAGCTAAAGTAAAAGAACGGAGAAAGGAACATCTGTCACCACCGCAATGTTTAAGCTTTTCAAAATTTCTTGATACATCCTCCTTCAAGTTTACACCAGTAAAAACAAAATTTCCATGTTTTGATGCAGATATAGCAACCCATAATACTGTTACTTTTTTGCCTAAAAGTGGTAAGCATGTACTTTTACTTTACATCTATTTCTAATAATTTAACTTTTTATTTATCACTCAATAATTTTTTTATCCCAATGTTTTTTTATCACATGCAGGTAATGAAAATATTGATGAATCTTGGTTATTTGAAAAAGAATCCTCTACAGCTACAATAGAAAGTAAAGTACAAATGCCTTTGAGAAAAGAAACTTATCTGAAAATTCCTAAATGCATTAATACACAAATTGTGTCTCCGACTTCTGAAGGAATTAACAACGACAATTGTGAAGAATTTGATGACTCTTTGTCTCCAAAACCAAATGAAATAGAATCTGAAAAAACTCATTCAGACTTTTCTATGATTTTAAACGAGATAAAATTGACTCCTTTTAAAAATTCGCACGATAATATAAAATTTTCACCTAATCTCTGTTCAACAGTTAGTAAATTTGACAAAAATAAGGTATTAAGCGATGAGATATTCAACCAAGAAAGTAATGCCACATTTAGTATTGATAAAAAAGACAATACTTACGATTTGCCTAGCTCGCCAACTAGTACAAAAAATAGTTTTCACTTAAAACCAATGTGCCTTGCTAAAACATTTGATATGCCCATTACTAATCATGCAAATGTAACAAATGATGGTGCACGATTTAGCAATCAATTCTCGAAAACTCAGATGGATTTTGGTAGTGCTAAAGATTGTTTAGAAGCAGATTTATGGGTAAAATCAAAAAATTCGTCTCTATCACCAAATTCAAGAAGTGTCATGCATTCTACATTGGACAGTATAAAGGAGGAAGACGATAAATGTTGGAATGATGCCACAGATAAAAAGTATACTGATTCCAAAGATTACAGCCAAGAATCAAAGAAATCAAAGACTATTTGTTTAGAGATTTCTCCACCAAAAATTCATAGAAAATCTGTTCTTAGAAAAATATCGCCTACAAAGTACAGCAAAATAAGGAAGGAAAAAGCAATGGTTGAAACAATAAAATCCAAGAAAAAAATACAAATAAATGAAACTATAAAAAGTAATCGACTTTTAAGATTAAATTAGAATGTTAATTAATAATTTTCATTGATTAAATTTATTTTCAGGTAATGGAAGAACCCAAATTCCTGGAGTTAGAATTTCAAAACTTTCTCTTGCAGGCTTAAGTATGATGAGAAATAAAAATAGTGATAGAAATTTAAAAAAACAAAGAAAAGAAGTTGGTGTAAAGCTTCATGATCCAAATGACTTTTTAACAATGTTTTGTAATCCAGATCCCTTTGCTGCTACTATGACACACGATCCCTTTCTTACTAGGTAAATAATATAACTTGATATTAATAAAAATTTATTCTAAATTATTAATAGAAAATGAATATTTTTGCAACAGTACATTTTATTACGATGACAAATGGATATTTGAACAAGAATTAGCTTTTAAAAAATGGTTGAATGCCTTATTGACTCCCCTTGAACATTTGGCCGCAGAAGATGAGTCGACCGTTATTGATATAGGCAAAGTGTGGCAGTCGTGCAGGTCCAAGGAGAACGTTACTTTGGCCGAAACGAAAGAATCAGTGTCTGCTAGATACCACACTAATACAAGATTGAATACTTTACGAAAAGCTGCATGCGTTATGTTTCGAAAATCCGAGGTAATTACTGCTCTGACGCAAACAACAGTGGGCATCGAGAAGGAGGTACTAGTTATAAGAACTGACAGAGATTTGCATCGTGATATAGGTAAGTAAATCGTGATATAGGTGCAGATGTACGCAATTTTGCAGCTAGGTAATGAAAAATATTTTAAAATTTTGTCAACAGGATTGCAAAAGACTATACTTGAATTGTTTATAAGTTACAATCCACTTTGGCTGAGGATAGGCCTAGAAACAGTGTACGGTGAAACAGTTCCTCTTCAATCAAATAACGACGTTGTCGGTCTGTCAAGGTTTCTTTTAAACAGATTCTTCTCGGATCCGTTTCTCGTTAAAATGCATTCTGTTAATTCACATCCTAATATACGACTCGGCACTTTTCAACCGCTCATGAACAAATTTATGCTAAAGAAATTCTTGTTTCTAGTCTACTTTTTGGATTACGCTAAGAGGAATAAGCTTATAGGACACGATCCGTGCTTATTTCGTAAAAGAGCGCTAATAAAGGATAGTAGATCAATGTTACTAACGTTTTCTCGAGAACTTTTAAGCGGCATTGGCGACATTACTAAGGTTTTACGAAATTACAATTACGTTGTAAGTCATAAACAATCATATCTGGATGAATACGATTACGCTGTGAAAGAGTTGTCTACTGATTTGAGAGATGGCGTAAGACTTTGCAGAGTTATGGAACTCATAACTGGAAAACGATGTCTTACTTGCCAATGCAGAGTACCGGCTATCTCTCGACTTCAAAAGATTCACAACGTCAATATATCACTGGTTGCTCTCAAGGAAGCAGGCTACACTATAACCGGTGAGGTTGATGCAAAAAGTATTGCCGACGGACATAGGGAGAAAAGCCTCTCGCTACTTTGGCAAATAATCTACAAATTTCAAGCTCCTAGATACGAAAAGGCGGCGAAAACTCTGCAGCGATGGTGGCGTTCGAAATTGTGCTACGTACACGTTAAAAAGTTGATTAGGAATAGAAGGGATCATGCCGCCTCTGTCATACAAAGAGCTTGGAGGTGTTACTCGGCCAAACAGCAATTGATCGCTTTGAAGCAGCAATATGCTCGGCAATTGCTCTTGAAAATCAACGCCGCCGCGCTCATTCAGTCGAGGTGGAGAGGAAAAAAGGAAGCTGATCGACAAAGGCGACAATACAGTCAAATGAAAGAATCGATCGTTAAGATTCAAAAATGCTGGAGAAGATTTAAAACGAGCAGGCCTTACGTACAGGAGTTTAAGAGACAGCGTCAACTTATCGTCATGGTACAGCGACGCTGGCGCGCGAATCGTTCGATGAAACATCAGAGGGCCCGATTTCTTCGCTTGAAAGACAATGTCAGGAGAATCCAGAGATTTTGGAGAGACCATCGCTTGGCCAAAAGAATTCATCAAAACTATCAGACCAAAAGAGCTGCTGCCAAAACTTTACAAGCTAAATGGCGCGGACTTTTGCTAATGAGAGAGCAACGATCGGTTTATCAGAAAATACTTGAAAGTATCAGGATCATTCAGGAGCACTGGAGGGCTCGACTCGTTGGCCGAAAGGAGCGACATTATTTTCTGGCATTGAGGCATTCTGTAAGAGTCGTCGAAATTTTATGGATTGCGAAGAAAAGTAAAAGGGAAAGTGAAAGCTGTGAAAGCCTCTCTCTCGAGAGAAAAGCATTTCTCCAGCTGAAAGCTAAGGTAATACTCGTACAAACAGTCTGGAGAAATAAACGAGCAACTAGAAAGGACGTTGAGCTTTTTAGGCGAAAAAAGAGCGCATGCACTAAAATTCAAACTTGGTGGAGACGCAACATTTTGGCGAGAAAAGCAAGGCGCTACTTTTTGGCCGTGAGAAAGGCCGCGTTACTCGGACAAAAGATTTGGAGGATAAAATGTGAAGCCAGGCGAGCCTTAGCCGAGCGCGAAGCTATAAAAGAAGCTTCCGCCTTAAGGATACAAATTTGGTATAAAAATATTTTAGCTGCTCGATTAGTGCGCAGAGAATACTTGAAAATGAAGGCTGCAGTGAGAGTGATCGAGAGCCGACGTTTTGCTCTTGAACTCGGAAGAAAATGCAGAAAAGAATATGCCGAGATAAAGAGGGCCGTTATCTTTATTCAACAAAAGTGGAGAGCGCGAATAATGATGAAAAAGGAAAGGATAAAGTATTTGCAAGTTATTGATGCCCTGAGGAAAATGCAATCCTGGTGGAGGATGATTAGAGAAAAGCAACGTTACAAAGAGCTGCTTAACCGAGTTAAAGCGGCTCTCCTCTTACAAAGTCACTGGAGAGCATTGATAAAGGGTCGGCAGGATCGAGCAAAGTACCTCGAGGAAAAGTCGAAAATAATTTTTATTCAAAGGAAATGGAGAGCTTTACGCTTGGCTCGTATCGAAAGGAATCGTTACTTGACGATCCAGCGATCTGTCCTGCTCATACAGAGCCACTGGAGATCGCAAGTGCTGGCGAAACGATTGAAGAGATTGAAGAGAATGAAAGAGGCCGTTAGGAAAATAGAATTCTGGCGAGTGCAGGTTCTCGAGAGGCGAAAGAGACGAGACGAATATTTAACGTTAAAAGCCAAAGTGACAATGTTGCAGCGCATCTGGAGAGCCAAGCTATCGAGGAGAATATTGAGGAAGCGACTAAATTCGGCGATTGTCTTGCAGAAATATTGGAGAGGTTGCAGAGCTCGTCAGGCTTACAAAAGTCTAAAGTCTGCAGCTTTGCTGATCCAACGGCGGAGAAAGAGTCTACTTGTTGCGAGAAGGACGCGCAACGAATATCTCAAATTGAAAGAGTCCACTATAAAAGTTCAAAGTCGCTGGAGAGCTGTACTAGCTATGAGAAAATATAGGAGAAAACGAGAAGCGCTCATTCTGATACAAAAAAACTGGAGACGCTGCCTAGCGGAAAAAGAGTTTAGGAGGAAAAAGGTAGCGGTCTTGCTGATAGAACGTTACTGGAAGCACTTCTCGGCTGGCCGAGTTGAACGAAGGGCTTACCTTCGATTAAAGTCAACTGTTGTTAAAATGCAACAATTACTCAAGGTGAAAATGGCCAGGAGGGAGTTTAATGAAAAACGCGACGCAGTTATCAAGATTCAACGATTTTGGCGTTCTCTAAGACTCGCGAGAGAAAGTCGAATGCAATACCAACGACTGAAAAGTGCGGCAATCGTAACGCAACAAAGATACCGCGCCAAATTAATAAACAGACAATGTCGAAGAGATTACCTTTACACGCTTTCGCGAATAGTAATCATTCAAAGCTGGTGGAGGTCCCTTTTAGAGAAGAGAAAGCATCGGTTAGCTGTAGCGTGCATTGAAAATTGGTGGAAATTTAAGAAAGAAGAGCGCCTTCTACTCGACATGAAAAGAGCCGAATTTAAGAGGAAATGCCGAGCCGCTACGGTGATTCAAGCCGCTTGGAGGGGTTTCAAAGTTCGCCAAGCAGCGAGCAAAAAAATGGCTCTTTTGCGCGAAAGGGCAGAGAAAGCGGCCAAGGCCGCAGTACCGACAGCAACACTTGCCTTTCGCTTACAAGAAGCCATTCAAGTATTTATGTACGCTTCAAACATTGGGCAGTTATCAGTTTGCTTATCTTCACTCGGTAAATTTTGCATTTTATCCTAAGCTGCGCAACTCATTAATCAACATTATTATTATTACTTCTTTTTACACCGTATTACCTTATACTTTGCAGATGTAATTACTCGTTTATCGCCAAATGCTTGCATCAGCGTCTGCAAGTTAAATTTAGTCTCCAAGTTATACTTCGTTTTAACTCAAGCCAACAGATCGTTACCGTGGCTGGACGTCTGCTTGAAAGTTATAAGTATTCTGTTGACCCTAGCCAAGTTCAATTTGACAATGAGCTATGTTCGCAAAGTAAGTCCTAGAGCACTTTTTTTTTATACTCTTTTCTTTTATATATAATTTATATTATTTTTTATTTAATTAATTATTTTACTTTAGCAAGAACACGTTGAAGTTTTAGCGAGATTACTAACGGTAGCTATTGATAAGAAAGAAGATTTATTTTTGCACACTGCCACACTTGTGTGGATACTCACAGAGGACCCTCATTACGCAGAGGTAAATTTTAATGTTTTTCTCATTTTTTCATTTTTTCATTTTCTTCATTTAATTTATTTATTTATTTTAGGCTGTGAATAATTGTTCGCGATCGAAATATTTATTAAGTTCATTGTGTACTTGTACCAATAAAAAACTGGCTAAAACTGCTGCTCACAGTATTGTCAAAAGTAAAATAGACACTTTACCAAGTCTTAAACCTGATTGGGGGCTGAGGCATAAGCGACCAAGAACTTTTACTAACATTTCGCAAGCCGTTATATTAATCGCGTCTCGATTAAATATTTTGAATGACGTTCAAACAGCGGATATGCAGAGATCGTTCAATTTGACTGTGCTTAAGTAAATAAATACTAAATAGCGTATACTACTTTTTAAAGACTTACTATCTAAGAATTTGGAAATAATTTTAATTATACTAGTAGGTGCTAGCTTGCTTGATATAAATCGAAAAATAGATACTTTTTTATCTTTTAATTTTTACTAGAATGTATAATAAAATGAATGTGATGATAAAAATACGATAAGAATACTAATTTTTCTACACGTAATTGTTTTTTAATAATAATACTTTTATTGCAATAAATATAGTAAACAATAATTATTGTTTTGGCGTTACACTTTAACAGTCAATTCTATACATATTACATGTGATTATAATTTTTAGCATAAAACAAAGCAGAGGATGCTTACTGATACAAGTCAATACATTTTGTCGTTCTCAAAAGATATTCTAGTGTATAAAATCAAGTACAGCAGCTACAATAAATCTTAAAATTGGTGCACTGTGCAAACGCAAATAACATTTTATCAACTTTTACCAGAACTATATCTAGTTTACTTTTTTAACTAATTTGTCTCCTAAACTTATATTTTCACTGCATGTGTAAAACATTACTTTCTCTTGTAAAAAATGTGTAGGCACATTTTACATTTTCATTTACAATATAATTTTATTAAATTTTATGATGAAATACTATTAAAAAAATACACTAATAGTTTTTCATAGCTGCTGTACTATATACTTAAATCAATTTAGTGATGAAAGGTAGAAGAGTATTATGTCTGATTAGCTTAAACGTTACAATAATAAATCGTGAATGTAAATTTTATTTACATAAACTACTGGAAAACAGTGTAAAAAGTACCAGCTTAATTTTCATTTACAGACTTCAACTCTTTTATCTGTTTAATCAAGTATGCCTTTTCATCATTGAATTGCTCATCCTCTGAACGATCCGTGTGGAAACGAGTAAGAAACTCGATTAGTTTTTCTTGATTGCGTAACAAGATATCCAAAATTGGTTTAGGTTTGTACGGATTTGCCACAAATACCTGTCGATTTAAAATAGCGTTTGAACATTGTTTAATAATAACATAATTTTTATATTATTTTGTATTTTTTTTCTGTAAGAGGGCATTTTCTCGCCCATTAAAGTTTAAAATAAAAATGAAATAATTTTATTGTATACTACTAACTACTGTACAATACATTACCTTAAAAACGTGGAAGGCCTCAAATTGTATATTACGAGACTTTTCTTTCAGCATATTCATCATTAATTTCAAATTATCTGGATTAGAAATGTATCGTGACATGACCTGAAATTGTTTACGTGTATTAAGAATATATTTGAGTGACAAGAAAATAATTAATTTAAAAAAAAAAATCTATAAAAGCTTACAGTAAAATTGTGTCGGTCGAGTAAAAGTTCTCCTAATAATTTCAAACTTTGTCTACGGGTCACATAATTTTCAGAATTTAATAACCTTTGATAGTGCGAAAAAACTTTATCATAATTAACTTCTAAAAATTCAGCACTTAATATTTTGTGCCTTGTTAGGAGTTCCTACATTAAATATTTACATATTTTAATATATTGTTGGAAAGTTTTTAATCAATTAAATAAATAAAAATAACCTTAAAAGTAGAAAAGGCATCTGAAGCTATATCAAAAGTTGAAACTTCAACGTATCTAAAAAAATTGTAAAAAACATTCGAGTAAATCATAATCTTTGCTAATGCTTCATAACGAGCACACTCTCTCAACATTGTTCCACAATTTAAAGCAATGTCTTGATGTTCATACCTAAAAGATGGAAGATTGAAAAAATATTTATTTAAACTATTTAATAAATAAACTTGTACAATTTACTTACCCTGACATAAGAGTAAATAAAATTTCTTGTTTAGTGCAAATGTATTCCACTGTAGGTGATCTAGTACCAATTTGTCTTCTTAATATGTTGTTGAATACCTGTGCAACATCCTTTTTTCCCTAATGTAAAAAAAAGTATATTTAAATTAGAAGAACATATTCCCATAATAGTAGTCTCTTACCTCAAAGTCTATCCGACTCAGATTTTGAACAAGGAGAAGTAAAAGATTGCTGTTATAAAACTCTTGGGCTAATTGAGCTACAACAATATCTGCTTGAGGCTCGGACTCAGCAGTTCCATATAGCATGTTTTTAATATGTACTAAATTTTTACTAACATCTTCTTGAGCCTAAAAATTAATCAATATCTTCTGGTTATTATATAGTGATAAGAGTATGAAAAATTAAATAAATTTTAACTTACTTTTTCTACTTTTTTATCTCCTCGCTCTAATGCATTGACAGCCTCTTTGAGAGCCTTGACCACCTCAGCTGGGCTCTTTTGAGATTTTCCAAACAGAGGCATAATTTCTAAAAAAAGAACACAAAAAAAAATTAAGAGCTGTCAAAACAAAAGATCTGTATCCCGTAGTGAACTTGGTGGATTTAAAGCAATAATTTTTTAATGGACACTTTGAGATAAAACAATTACTAATATGTGAAAAGTAAAAGTAAACAATTACAAGGTAAAATAACAAGTTGTGGCAGTAGTACTTGTATAATGTACTATATTGACTGTTGACAGGTCAATCTGTCCAAAAGGATTGTGTATTCTGTTGTGGACTGGTGATAGTACGGCATAGTGTTTTGTAGTTGTTTGTAGATTTGTACAATATAGATGGACAAAATTTTAAAAGGTAAAATATAATTTATATTTTGAGTATTATGCAATGCTGGGGAACATCTTCCCTTACCATTAAGTTATTAATTAATCGGTTGCAATGTATGCAGTTGCTCTGTAGGCACACAGGCACTTGTGGCTTGTTGATTGTTCCTTTAATAATTCATTGATGCATGAACATGAGAAAAGGCCAAAAAGGAATAGGGAAGGGTTGGGGCATGGACAATAGTGACAGCCACTGGATTATGCACTTGGATGCGCTGCGCTGTCCGGAAGTTCGCCGTCAGTTGCCCGTTCAGCCCGTTGCCAAAGATGACGAATTGGCGAGTATAATGATCGAGAAATGAAAATAAAAGTGTATTACTCTTCTCTATTATATATATATCAAGTCGCAACTCGTCACTCGTTATTGACTCGAAAAGTTATCAAGTATTTTGTTCTTTGGAATTTTCGACTTGCAATTGGTTGTAATTGTCGATTAATTTCCTATAATCACGCCGATTACAAGTGCAATAGTATTCAGCGAGGACTTAGTTAGGTACTTGGATAGCCCACTGTCTCCTTTCCTCCTTTATTTTAGCGCATCGCAATTCGCCTACACATGCACATGATAAAACTCTTCAAGAGACTGCAAGAGACTAACGTAGAGTAAGCAAGAGAGTAAGACCATAAGAGACACAATCTCTATTCTCTGGCCAGAGCAGACCAGAGCGCACGCCAGTCGTCACCACTGCCACCAGTCATAAACACGATCGAGAGTCGAGAGTGTCGAGACTATCGAGAGTCGAAACCTGTCGAAACTATATAGGTACGTACATGTGTGGGAAATTAAGTGTGTCTATATCTGTGTGATATAGCCACGAGTGTGTGTCTCGTCGTAGAGGTACGATTAGA
>UXGC01002424.1:0-11759 GCA_900480045.1 Eurytoma adleriae
TATTTAATGGGGTGGCCCACTATGCCCCGAAGGTTCACATTGCCCCACGGCCCGCTATGCCCCGCTCTCCCCTAATAGAATCATGTAATAATGCACATTCTTGATATTGCATAATATCAAGAGAGAAAAATGGGCTTTTTAGACCGAATGTTTGCTCTACAATCACTCAACGCCAAAAAGTCCGTTTAGTTGCTGGGGCATATTTTATATTATATTATTTTTTGTGATTTTTGCATAAACGATTTTTTTATATGAAAAAATTTTAACGGGAGGGAAGTTTTTTCTCATCTGAGTCGAGCTGCACTGACGAGACTTTCGAAGCTAAAGTAACGTAAAAACGTTTTGATAACAAAGAAAAACATAACACCATTACTAAAAGGAAATTAAATTATTAAGATAATTATTTCAACACAAATTTTATATCTGTGGCTTTCCAGCAAAAACTCCACTTTTTGTGAAAATTGAAATATAAGCGCATGGGCCGCGAATCTTGAAAGGGTTATTTTTCACTTGACATGTCAAAAATTTCCAAAAGGTTACCAAAAAATTGCCAGCTATGTGCAAAAAGGGCATAACTTCAAACTTGTTGTTTTAAGAGATCAATTTCATTGAGTGGTTTTATAATGTACTATTATGAATAGTTCCCGGAAAAATTACTTAAGTGAATTTTTCCCGACAAAAATTAAAAAATTAAAAACCTAAATATCTAAAAATAATAAAAAGTGGAGTTATGCCCTTTTGCCGGGAAGCCAAAAATATATTTCTCTAGCTTTCGTGTGTTTCTAGATTTTCTATTTTTATAAATAATCCTATATGAGTTTATAGCTTCTGAATAATTGAAGCTTTTGATAAACTCATATTTATCCTAAAAGAATTAAAAAAAGGCCCATTTTTGTTAAAAGACAGTTTTGAAAAGTTCGTTCACAGTGACGTTTTGTTAAAATAAAAACATATTTACTATTTTAAGTCACAAAATCGTTATCGTGTATATATGATAATAGCCCACGTATCAGTTATCACATATGATGTCAAGTAATTCAATGAATTAATCTACCAAAAATAAAAGATTCAAATGAAGAGTTAGAATTATTAAAAGCTGTATTTTCATTCATTAAAAGAAAAGAAAAGGAACGAATAAATTCCTTCTTCTTCCTGCTTATATATTAATCTGTACAAAGGTGGTTTTTTAGTGCAAATATAGACGGCCACGTAAAATGTGCAATAAAGATCCCCGCAAATACGTGAAGATAAGTCAAAATAAAGAAATAAATTTCTCTATAGTTTTCCTTAAATTTACGTACATATTTACTTATCTCTTTGGTGCGAATGGTCATTTCATAAATAAAAATAAAAATCTCAACTCCTTTTTACGAAGGCCACGTACTTGAAAAGCCGGTACACCTGTACGACAAGGTCAATCTTTTTTTTTATTGCTCGATGACAACCAATCACGAGGATCAAAATAAATACCGAAAAGAAAAACAAGGAGGACGCATAAACGGCGCGGTGTTTGAAATTTCAATCTTACGGAGACTGCCGAGATGGGCCGACGGCGTCCCGAGTCTCGTTGGCATCCCTGAGCTTCGGTGGTGGTAGGGGTAGCGATGGTGGTAGCGGCGGCGGCGGCGGCGGCGGTGGTGGCGGCTCTACCCTTATTACGTTGTTGTCGATGCATTACTGTCCCACGCTGACTGCACTACAATCGCGTACAGCCTTTTTCCGCAGACACGGCGACGAGATTTTTTAAACAGTGAGTGCCAGGAGGCTGCAGCCGTGCTCTCGGCGCTAAATCGCCAATATGAACCGAGCGGTAAGTCCTATTTGTTTCGAATTAAACGAAGCTAAGCTCCGCAATCCTCGCTCGAGGGAAAATCTCTCGTTAACGCGGCCCGTTATGAGAATGCGACTCTTCCTCGAGGATTTAGGTTAGCTTTCGACGCGTCGCTCTCTCATGCGGTACTGTTTTGTTTCGGCGAGGCTCGAGATCCCGCGTTTTAAAAGGAATTTGCTTTTAAAAATCGAACGTGTACTTTAATTTTGTTTTCGGAGACTGTTAAACCGGACGATTTTGAGGGCGCGGTGGGGGGCGAACGTAAACAAAAACAATGGAGGCTGACATTTGCGCTTTATTTCAGGCGACCGAGGAGAACGGCGAAATCAAAAATTCCTCTTACGTGAAGCAGGAGGCAGTCAACTATGGATACGACGTGTCGTACGTTAATTACCCGACGACCACAACAACTGCCACTACGCTCAATCAGCCATTGCCGGGACAACCACCTCTGCCACCCATGCCTCCGCCTCAAGGAGCAGTGCCACCACCTCCCAGTGTATTCGGGCCTGTTCCCACTCAAGTTACTCAGATGCACGCTTGGCCTCACACAGCTGCTACCTGGCAGTGGATAACTCCTCAGGCTACTCCGTTACCTCCGCAGACACCAAGGGATATTGCAGCGGCATTTCAAAGGGAAGGCATACCTTTGAGAAATAATTACGTGAAGAGAGAGAGATTCAACCAAAATCGTAACAATGTGTATCAACATCAGAGGGGTAATTTTCATCGTAAGAATCGTCGAGGGCAAAGATACGAACAACAACAGGCACAAAATCAGTTTGACCAAATGTCTTATTTTGGAGCGGCGATGACACACGGTCTTGGGTTAGACTGGCAAAGAGGAAATGAAGCTTTGATAAGTCACATGCAACAACTGCCCATTCAAAATCAATTGGCTCCTATGGTAGCAAGTGTTAATGCAAGAAGACCTGAAGAGACTACTGACCAGGACATAAAAGTATGTTATTTTCTGTCCATCTTTTAAACTTTTCTTTTTAAAAACAAAATAAAACATGAAAGTATTTAATATTTTAGGAAGAGCTGGTTACAAAGAAAGCAAAACAACGTAAACCTATGTCACAAAGTTACCCAAGCCGACCATGGAATCGTGAAGATGCAGAAAAAGCTCTTAAAATAGAAAATGAATTCAGTAAGACTGTAAAATCACAGAGTTTAATAATTAAATTTCCAGATCCTGATTTAAATAAAGACATAGTGAGAGACTTTCACCCAGGCATTCGAAATATACATTTTCAAAGTCCAAGTGGAGCAAGGTATTGTTTTATTCAAATGGCAGAAAATGTGAATGTTGATGAAGCCATCAAAGAATTAGAACAAATTTCATTTGGAGTTGGACATTTAAAAGTGGAAAGAAAGTCTTCAAGGGATGATGACAATCCAACCCCAGAAGAAATTGATCCTTATACACTTTACATTGGAAACTTACCAGAATCAGTAAATGTAAATGAAGTAAAGAGCAAATTCCCAACAGCAGCCAGAGTTGATGTGGGATTTGCCCAAAAAATGAGAAATACTCGGTAAATATTAATGCATTACAAATATGTATCTTACAGTCTTATAGACTTATAGACTGTTTTATGCTCCCATTGAATTCAGTTATTGCTTATGTTATAATAAATTTTAATCCATGTTTTTTTTTATCACAAATACTAAAAGTGAACTTATATCTGCAAAGCAGGGATAATTCACAAAAATTGATTTTATTTAGAAAAATAATTCTCTTAAATGATTTCCTAAAGCTAAACTACTTTTTAATTAATTGTCATTTTTCTTCTTTATTTCAGATATGCTTTTATTAGGTATAATAGTGTTGACGAATCAATAGCAGCTTATGAGCAGGCCCATGACTTAATGTGGGATACTAGAAGTATTATTGTTAGATTTAGGAGACAGCGAGGTAACACTTGTCTTCCTGGGGAACCAAAATCAAATCCAAAGAAATGTAAAACAGCACAAGTACCAAACACAGATAACGAAAATTCAAAAGGAAACGATCAACAGGTGACAACAAGTAGTGAAGAACAAGAAAGTAATCATATCACTTCATGCTTAAGTAACGAAAGGTTACAACCTGAATTAACTAGTGACTCAATGCAAAATACTACCTCAACTAATAAAGCTAATACCATAGAATCATCTATAGCAGTTTCAAGTTCTGTTACTCCTTCAGACAGTGATAAAGATATACAAAAAGTAATAAACTAAAAATATTAAATGAAAATTTGCATAAAAGGTAGTATTAATTAAAAATTAATAAAAAAATTTCTTTTTTTAGATTTCCCAAACTACTAGGATATCTACCGTGCCATTTGAAACTGGGGAAAGTATGAAAGAAAATGAAACATTAATAACAGAAATAAAAGAAGAACCTGCAGATTATGATGAGATAAATGAAATGTCAGTAGAATATGATGATGATGACGACGACGATGATGATGGAGATATATATAATCATGATGAGGAAGAAGATGATGAAGATAGTGACTATGACGATGACATTATTAATCAGAAACCTTCTTTAGATTCAAAATCTTTCAAAGACCAAACAACAAAAGAAGAAATTCAATCTGACGTGAGTACTTTATAAATACCTTGTATTAAATATTTTAATAATTAAATTTCATAAAAAAAAATTAAATATTTTTCTTTTTTCAGCATCTTGATAAAATGTTCAGTGATTTAGAAAATACTGCTGGTGATATTGACTTGTAATTAATTTAGTACAATTACTGCAATTATCTTGTCCTTGAAAAAACCAAATTTTTATTATGTAAAAAAATTTTTTTTAATATTTTTTTTATTATTTGACTTAGTATAATTTGTAAATAGTATTTACAAATGTATTATAAGAATAGTCATGTACATTTTAATGTTGTGACATACTGACTCATAACATTGGGTCTTGTAGAAATTCAAGCGACTTTTATAAAGTACCTAATATTTTAATTGCAATACTTATATGCGCTCCTTGTAATGTATTTATGTATATCACTCGATACTTAATGCAAGTAAATTTTTTATTTTATATATTACTTTCTGTGTATATTTACTTTATTATTATTATAAAACTTAAAACAAATATACTTCCTATAAGGCATTCCTATATTATGCTTATACATTGAACACAACAAATAATAATTTATTTTGAGGTTATTAAAAATGTATGTACTTACAGTAAATACTACATTTGTGGGTAAATTACCTTTCGATTGCGCTCTCTGCGAGTTTTCATCCCTCTTGCCATATTTACTATCTATTAAATATTAAACTGCGTAGTTAGGGATAAATAGTAATCAGCAACTCGAGTAACTTGCAAGTTCACTAGAAGCCGAACCGAAGAAACAACGGATGATCCGAGAATGAAAATCTAAAGCACACTCGCGCACTGAAAACAACTAAATACGCAGCGGTAAAAAAAGTCCTTTGACAATAAGCGATTTCCAAAAAATTCAAACCAATCCTGCGTAAATGACGCGCACAAGATGGCCAAGCTTCCTGTCGCAGAAAAATGCCCTCTACATCCTGCCGCGAGCGCGCGAAATCGCGCCGAGCGCGGGCTTTTCTCCCTCCATATCGCGAGCGTTCGGAGCGAAAATCCGGCGGTATACCGGCACTTGTTGCACTCGAGACTCGCGACTCGGCACGCAATTTTACCCGGTAATACGTCCGCTTTTTTTATACAAGTCTAACTGGTGAATTTCGTAAACAAACGGACGAGCATCATGTTCGAGGCACGACTGGCGCAGAGCGCGATCCTGAAGAAGGTCCTGGAGGCGGTGAAGGACCTCCTGACCGAGGCGACCTTCGAGTGCTCGGACTCGGGCATCCAGGTGCAGGCGATGGACAATGCTCACGTGTCCCTGGTGTCGCTCAACCTCCGGAGCGACGGCTTCGACAAATTCAGATGCGACAGGAATCTGTCCATGGGCATGAACATCGGAACGTGAGTTCTATATCGCAGCTTCGCCTAGCAGCGGAGAGGTTATGTTATAACGGTCCCGGCGTTCGCGCGCGTTCGCTTTTGTTCGCGAATAATCATGTCAATTTTTGTTAAACTGAGTGTTCGCGATTTTCAGCATGACGAAAATTTTGAGATGCGCGAGCTCGGAGGACACGGTCACCCTCAGGGCCTGGGACAACCCGGACAACATAATCTTTATATTCGAGTCGCAGAACAAAGAGAAGCTGGCTGAGTACGAGATGAAACTCATCAACATGGATCAGGAACACCTTGGAATTCCTGTGAGTTTTTTCTAATGATATTGCTAGTAATTTTCGTTTAGGATATTTATGAGGAAAGTAAAAAAATGTGTTGTTTGTTAGGAAACAATGTACTCGTGTGTTGTAAAAATGCCCTCCCAAGAGTTCGCCAGAATATGCAGGGATCTGAGTCAATTCGGTGAGGCAATTACAATTGCTTGTTCAAAGGAAGGAATCAAATTTTCTGCGTCTGGAGATTATGGAAATGGTAATTTATGTGTATAATATACAATTAATCTTACCTTAAGAGTGTAGTTTGCTATGAAACGCTGAACTTGTAGCATTTTGATTGTTGGACCTTGTGACTCCAAAAGACACTACAATACTGGCATAAAATTTTGAATTCTAGTCAATCTATCTGTGTAAGCCAGATGGCGTTTACTGATTCTTTGAAAAAAAAAATGTTGACTGCTTGAAACTTTAGATATTCACCTCAGGATATGTATACAAATTTGACCTTGTAGCTTATTTGTTGTGCTCATATTCAACTCATTTTGAAACATAGTTTGAAATTAATATTGAATTATTTTCAAATTTTATCATTACTTATTTAAATTTTTAAATATTTTTAATATTAGATTGAAATGAAAAATAATTATTTTGTTTTCTTTCAGCCAACGTTAAATTGGCTCAAACTGCTGAATCCGATAAAGAAGAAGAAGCTGTTGTAATTGACATGCAGGAACCGGTAAAATTAACATTTGCCTGCAGATATCTGAACTCTTTTGTTAAGGCAACACCACTTTGTGCCCAAGTGAAACTTTCTATGTCTGGTGATGTGCCTTTAGTTTGTGAGTATCAAATTGGAGAAATTGGTCATATCAGATATTACCTTGCTCCTAAAATTGATGATGAAGAAGAAAATTCATGAAGAGTCGAAATCTCTTGTGCCTCACATTGTCTGCTTCATCACAATCAATCATGTTTTCTTTTGTATTTATTTATTTCAAAAACGAACAACTGTACCTTCATGTTACTTACCAGTTTGTTAAATTGTATTAAATGTAATTATTCAATAAGTCACGATTTTAAATTTATAAGGTTCTTGTTATAGAAATAAAATACAACATGTTTACAAGTAGTTTGAAGATAATATATTGAAATTTTACATTTAAAAGTCATTTGGCTTGTCACAGTATTAGCGCAATACAGAATTGACACTAACTTCGTAGTAGGATGACATAATTACGATTAATAAGATAAAATGATGTACATTCTCAGTGATGATTTACTGTGACTTTTGTTTTATTTTTGATAGTATCGCATTTTGTAATGTATAAGAACTCAATATATATTTTCAAAATTTTTGATAAATTTCGAATATATTTCATTCTTGCATCCTATCCTACTCAGAGTTCGAAATTTCCTTATAGAATAATAATCGTCACGTATCTTTAGACTTAAATCCTAAATGTATAAGCTACTTTAATATAAAAATACATAATTAGCTTACGAACTGCGGGAATAAGTGGGCTATCACGAATGGAATAGCCTAGAAGTATACAGTTAAATCTTACACATTTGGATCTCGAATATAATCACTAAGTAAATTTTTCATTGAATGAGTGTTAAATCTAAAAATTATTTTACACGCAAGTACTTATGTAAAGACTTAAAAGGTACTTTAAAATCACTCGTCTTTTCTTTTTATCACACTCACACTCGACTTACGTTTCTATTCAAGATAAATAGATTTTTTGGTATTAGTATGTTCATCAAAGAATTCTTTTTACGTAGCAACAAAATCGAATACTTTGGCAATATTTGTCAGACTCCTTGATTTTTAAGCCTTGGTATTGTTTTCATAATCAGCAAACCATAATTTTCATCAAATGAAAAATTCGTTATCACTACTAATTTTTTTTTTAAAATATCGGAATACACGAAATTAGTAGCTTACTAAATTTTACAAATAAATAAAAAAAATTTTTTAACGCTCCACTATAACAATGGAATTTAAAAAAAAACGCGCATCCTTATTCCATAATTCATTCATAAATAAAAAATGAAAACGCAAATAAATATTCAATTATACCTTGGCTTACGATAAAAGCTTACAAATTTGATTCTACTTGAAAGCATCAGACCACTGGTTCCACCCTCTTTTTTTACAACTCCACATTACCGTTTTACGAACATTGCATCCGTGCTTGGATCGTCACCTTATACGGCTGGATCTTTCTTTCATTAGTTTGTTCCTTTTAAAAGAAAAATATATTACTTCAGTTTACTTCATAACTGGAGGGTGTACTTTTTTTAAGCATTTTTGTTTCCGTTGCTCCCGTACAAGCTTGGATGCACGAACTTGTCGTGCAGCGTTCGCAGATGCCTCAGAAGATTGCTCTTGACGTTGAAGCCTTTTTTGCAGTAGGAACAGAGAAACGGCCTCTCGCCCGTGTGCGTCCTCTGATGTATCACCATGGACGCGTGGCTTGGAAATACTTTCTGACAGATGTTGCACAATTTTTGGTGACTGTGAACTCGCTTGGGCTTTGGCGGCGCGGAATTGTTCATCAGAGCCAATTGTTCCTCGGTGTGCTCCGTCTGTATGTGACGGACCCACTCTTGCGGCGTTGGGTACATGTTTCCACATAGATCGCACTTTAACGGCGGAAAGTCCTTCCCGTCATCTTCTGATTCTCCCTAAAACGTAAATTGATCGATGACTTTTTTCTTGGTCTATTTCAGCGAATAGACACTCCGTTTTTTTAAATATTTTTTTCGGTGAACATTACCTTTCGTTTTCTTCTTCTATTTTCTGTCATATCGGCGTGTGTGAATTCTATGTGACGAACCCAATCGGAAGGTCTGTTGAAAGTCTGACTGCACATATCACACGTGAGGGGAGTATATTCTTCTTCTTCCATATCACCATCTTCATCTGCACTGTGAACTATTTCCTGTAAAAAATATATAATCATGAGTGGTTTGCATTTTTTAAAAAAATCCTACGCGACTTATACAAAACTTTGTAAAAACGTACATATGTTACAAATGCATTTTTTATAATTATTAAAGTTTTATTATATTCAATGGTTGTATCAATGACTTCCTTGTATACAAATTACTTAATTTATTCGAAATCGGAATTGCATTGAATATGACAAAATTCTTTACAAATTAAAATTTGCAAAACCGCCAAAAAAGATAAGTTTACTTAACTGTATCTTTTGCACATTAAAAAAAAATCAATTATAAAATACATTAAAAAAAAATGCAACGCAAATTTGTACATACCGGTTTGATATCAATTTCGTGGTCTATAGTTAACGAATCAGACGGATCCATAGACTCCTCCCAAGCGATCGGCTCCTCTTTCACCAGCATCTCCAGATTTAATTCAGTCTACGCAAAGGGAAAAGATCGCAGTATAAATCAAACATTCGCAGCGCAGTCTAAAAAATAATCAGACCGTTTCGAACTAAAGAAAAAAGGCATAAAACTATACGCACGCTTTCGCCGACGTCGCTTTTGGACTTGGTCGACTCGGCGTCGCTGCACGTGCTCTTGCGCTTCTTGCCGTTGGCCTCGACGTTCTCCTTGTTCTTGCCGGTCTCGCCGGCGGCCTTGGCCTCCTCGGAGTTCCTGCGGCTGCACTCGACGATCTCGGCGCCGGGCGGCGCGGCCTGCTCCTCCTTGTCGGGCGGCGCGCTCTTCTCCGCGCTCTTCTTCTCGTACGTCTTCAGAGGCGCGGCCGCGGCGCCCGATGTCGACGACGACGACGACGACGACTCGACCTGCTGCGACTGCGGCTGCGACTGAGGCTGCGGCTGCGGCTGGGGCTGCTGCTGGAGGGTACTCGGCTCGGGGACCCGCTCCGGGGCAGGCTGCACGAGCTTGATCTTCTGGATGTGGCCGGCCAGCGGCTGCTGCTCCCGCTTGTCCCTTATCACCTTTTGATTGTTCGACTGGATGTTCTCCTTCTTGCTGGCCGAGTTCGAGCGCCAGAGGCCGCGCACCCGCAGTATGTCGCCCGCCTTCAGCACGCCCTCCAGCTGGTCGTTCGTCACCGTCGTCTCGCCGCTGTACATGTACTGGATCAGGATCTTCAGCGTTCGGTAGCCGATCTCCGTTGGCAAGACCTGTTAAAAGCAGCATATTTCGATTTAATTAATCGAATTTTTACCGTAGTATACTCTAAACTCTATAAAGAGTAAAATCTGTAAATTTTTTTGACAAACCGGCAATTTTATTCTTTTAAAAGAATAAAACGCATATTTTATCATTTGCATAGTAAAATATGGAAATTTTAAACTTTATTGAGATTTATTTGTTGAAAAGTTCCTATATTTTACTATTCATATGATAAAACATGTGTTTTACTCTTTAAAGATAAAATTGCCGATTTGTTAAAAAAAAAATTTCAGACTTTACACTCTTTATAGAGTTTATAGAGTGTATTTATTGTACTCTATATTTCTTTTTTAAAATAGCGATTAGTAGAACAAATTCTAAGTAATTTATAATTCTTTAATAGAAAGTGAATCACTTGTGCATTTGAGCATTAATTGAAACAACATTTCAGATAAAATGTTTATATTTAAAACTGTCTAACTAATGAAAAATGGTATTTGACTCCGTTTTTACAAAATTACTAAATTTTTTTATAATTAGGTACATAAATAACAAATAGCAATGTGTACTTTTATATTTTAGTCCGCTATACTAATTCTTGATATGACAAAATTGAGAATAGTGAAAGATTGCTAAATTGAAGTCTCGTCTCTCAAAGCGGTTGAAAATAATTAAGCAGCCAGAGTTCAAAATTATTCGATTTTCACGCAAATATGGTTTTTCATTGTTTACATTTCGAACTCTCAAAATGTGCAATAGCCAAAAACCACTTAATTCGAGTGAAAATGGAGCCAATAGAACTTCCCAGGAGAGTGTTTCACCTCCGGAACACCAATCTCTTCGCAACTTTACAGGGTGTTTTCTTCGACCTCAACATCATGAAGCCCGATACCTTTAGTTTGATCTCATAATAGGCCTTTATTTAGTAGATATAGCTTGATTTGTTAACATTGTTAAGATTGCTAGTATAGCTGTATACCTATACAATATTTTTAGCATTTCCTATATAAGCAATGTTAAGGTTCTCAGCTAGACCTGCTGAATAAAGGGCTATATGAGATCAAAATAAGGGTCAAAAAAACACCATATAAAGTTTCGGAGAGATTGGTGTACCGGAGGTGAGACACTCTCCTGGTTAGACAGGGTAAATATTTATATTAATATTTTTTGAGTGATTTTTTTTATTTCTTCACTCTTCTATCTTGTGCAGGTAGAAAAATCAGTTCGTCTTATTAAAGAATATTAAATAAATTTAATTTAATTTAGTTAAATTTGATATTAATAAATAAATTAAAAATTGAAAAATGACTTACGACGATGATGGGCGCATTTGTGTTAGCACCAAAGTGACAGGTCTGGAAAATGTGGCTGAGGTAAGACGAGCAGGCGGCCAAAACAAATCGATGGGCCGCTACGTGTCGCCCACAAGATGTAGCCAATAAAACATCGGCGAATGACTCGGAATGAAGTAGCGTCGCCACCGAGCTGTGTAGATGGGCCCCATAACTGTGCCACTTCAGTTGAAAGTTCTCCGAAGCGGGGATACCTATTTTTTCTGTAACAATATCTG
>UXGC01002425.1:0-11755 GCA_900480045.1 Eurytoma adleriae
AAAAGTGAAGCCTCTATTGATTGCGATTGGTCAGTTTGACGCGGAGATTTGAAATTTGATTGGCTTACAAATTGTGATGGAAATTTGGCGCGAAATTTTGAATCACATTTTATCATTTTACATGTACAGAACGTGAACCTATAATATTTACATTAAGTTAATATAGGCCTGAGGTTCTTTGCTGTTTGATTATTGTCCAACGTTAATTTACTGTATATCATTCTGAATCTAAGCAAGGATTGAATGTGAATTCAATCTCACTTGGATTCAAAATATGAACTAGGAGTCAAAACTCGCTCTCTTGAATTCAATTCTGACTCCAAGGATTTTAGAGTGCCCGTCGCCATAACAAGGGAGATATATACTGGCACCAACTCCTCCACGGTTTTTAGGCAAACAACTTCATACTACTTTCCTGTCAAATTTTCTTTTTCACGTTTATATTAACAAAAAATGATTGATTAAAATTGATTAAAAATTAAAACAGGGAGAATGGTTGATTAAAAGAAGCGGTAACAATTATTATCTGACATGTAACGTAAGACCTACACCTAGGCACCTAACGGTGATTTTTTTTTTAAAGATTCTGCCCCACCTTACCGATAACACCAAGAACATAAGGCCGTATAAAAGATTCTGGACAAATATTACTACCTCCTTGTAAAAATATTACTGATTTCTGGACAAATTTTACCAGTCTCCTTGTAAAAATTTGGTATAAATTAAACAGAGTTGATTAAAAATTATTAGAAAGACATGGCGCTCCAAGAGTACTGAAACAGTTTAGTAATTTTTGCCCAACAATTCTCCAGTGCTTGAACACTCAAGTAGTGGCTTATCAGGCTCATGTTACTGTGACCTCTAGCGGTAAGCAAATGCGACTGAAGTCTGTACCCGAGTGCTGAACTGCGACTTGGATTTTGAGCACTTTTAGCTTTTTTTCAGTACGTAACTTTTCTTTTTTTTATACACCTCGTTGCTGGAGGTATCGAGAGGCGACGAGGGGGAGATAAGAAGTATTTAATGAGGAAGGTTGCCGGTCTGTTTGCGATGGAAAGTTTGTTTTTTTCTTTACGACGTTGAGGCGGGCGCAACAAACTTGTTTTATTCGCTTGTCCGAGCTTTTTTATCGCCGCGCAAATTTACGACGGCCGCGAGCCTTTGAATCCAATTGCAACATCATAAAAAGATTGAAAGCTCTCTCGAGGGAATTGACACCTCCGGCCGATCTCGAGGGCTATGGAGGTACTTCGAAAGTTGTTAAAAGTTTCTCTCTTTTATTTTTTCGAGAGGTATAATTATTGCGTGAGATAGATTTACTTCCGGCGGTGTTGAGCTTGAGATAAGCTTACAAAACGGATGTTAATTAATTGCGACGTCGAGTAGAAAAAAGTGGTAATTGAAACAACCATATTTTTTATTTTATTTTAATGTACTTATAAGATAGGGTATCAAACTGAATAAATAATACTCTAACGGCTATTTATAATTTATAGATATGTACTTGAATCAAACGAGAAATTTTACATTTTTTAACTTCTTTTACTGTATATGAATCAGCTTGCATTTAGGTGATTTATTTAAGAAGAAGTAATTTAGAAAATGTAATTTTATAAAAAAAATTAAAAATAGTAAATTTTTAGGATTTACTATTTAAAAAAGTTATTGCAAGCACAAGAAATATTATATGCTCTTGTACAAGAAGAGTTTGACGCTTTCATATTCAATGTACATTGAATGCAAATAGCAATCTTTTTTTAAATTTCACGAAATATATGGACTAGATTAAAGTGAATAATTTCCTATCTCGTTCTCCTGTGAGTTATTCCAGACTCAATGGAATCTGAAAAAATTAACATTAAAAAAATATAAAAAGTGATTGTAAATCATGTCAACATTTATCTTGCAGTAAAAAATACAAATCTGAAAATGCGTTAATATCTTAAAAAGTCCTAGTAATAAGTTTGTTAAAATGAACAGGACAAATGCGTTCCGCGAATTTAGCAATAAAGTACTCTTTGAAATTCAAAATAAAACCACCGAGTAGTCGTCATTCTAACTGAAAGTAAACTCTTTACTATCCAGTGTAGCGCTAACTTCTAAATTGGTTCCAACTTGTTCGAAGCCCGTACCTCGTTTGCGCCTGACTTTTATGTAATTTATCAAAACCAACCACCGTGAAATATTCTGCGGAGATCATAAATTACACGAACCTTCGTTTTAAATGTAAAGAAAGGAAAATCACATTCTCCTGAGCTTACAAAGTTTACCTCATGAGTTAGAAGAAATTTTGATGTTTATTAATTAACTGAGAGTAATTAATTGGCGTACAGTTTAAAAAAATTTAAAGTATTGTAGAATAATATTGTTTTACTTGATTAAATCTTGCATTTTATATCTACTCGGCAAAAAGCCTACTGGAATAAAAAAATTTATTTTTTTTTAACCGGAGTAAATATATATAAACTGCAGTTTATTCGCGGTATTACCCCTACGACAGCGCCAATCTTCCATGTGTAAATCAAATGAAGTGGTGAAAACTGGAACCCTTGAGACCAGGTCAAATTACATTGCTCTTATAGGAGCGAAACCAGATTTTATCAGGTTTTAACAAGGCGAATGCAGTATAAAAAGATTTAGCATTATAATAATACTTACCGTAATATAGTTACTATATTACAGAATAAGAGGGAATGTATTATGTACATATATCCATTTGTCTTGTTAAAAACAAGTTTCGCTCCCATAAAAGCAATGTATTTTGACCAGGACCGAAGGATTCCAGTTTTCACCACTTCATTTGATTTATATATGGTAGATTGGCGCTGTCGTAGGGGGTAACAAGGTGAATAAGTATTTGAGCAGTAGTACTAACAACAAATTAAACAATCAAATGGAAAGTTTAGTATAATTCATCCAAAGAAAGTTTAGTAAAATATTATCCAAAGTCATGTAAGAATTACAAAGACATATCCAACCCTATTAAGTTAATTTATTTTAAACACAAGTTCATAAAAAAAATTTTAAAAAACATGCATTTTTGATATTATGATGTTATGGTGTAACATTGCATTCTCATCCGAGATGAGTGCCCATGCCAATTTTCATTCTTCCAAGACATGGGAAAGTGTGTTATAAGATTTGTATTCGCTTTGGAAGATTTGACCAATACCGATACAAACGGAGATATTTATTACTAAATTATAAAATGTGATTAGAAATTAAGGCGATGGAACCAATTGAGTGTATTGAAAGCGGAACCAACAAAATTGGAGGCTCCGCCACGGTCTATAGCGAAGTGGAGGTGATGCGACAGCAGCATGCTGCGGCGGACAATAATTGGTCGTGGGTGACGTGACCGGCATCGTCCAATTGGTTCCGTTGTATACGCCAGCCGCATAAAAAATTTGATTTATCGAATTCGTCAAACTGATTGCGTCTCACACATTTTTACTCAATTTATACTAAATTGGTATAACAAGATTTGTTTCTGAACGAAGATATGTGAAAGTGGAATCGTTTCTGTATATCAATTTTCTGTATACTAGTACTAAAAAGTATCGTTTTCTTGTTGGTTTGGTTTTCCGTCTTCTTTTACATTTGACTTAACAAAGTCAATGATGAATTATTGATAAAAACAGTAATAACACAATAATTAACGACCAGAAAAGTATGTACAATGAAAGATTTTAAAGATAATTATTGTCAAAGCCATCAAGATAACGATATACTTTTTTTAATATGAAGCTAATCAATGAATTTTCCATTTTCTATTGACGCGATGATTTGATCAAGCCTTTTTTAATAAGCGAATGACAGTCTGGATCACGTCAAAATATACCATTTTTAAACAAAAGATTTTTCCACACTCTTGAAAATATTACTATATATTTCATAATATCTCAACGTACGATCACCGAGCGATTAGCGGCATCAGACACAAAAATAAAAGCCATCAGCAGCCCCGGCAAACTCTTCTCATCCTTCGTCTACCGTAGCGAAGAGAGAGAGAGGGAAAAAAGCGAGCTCCAATTATCGGAGGCGGAGTATTTGCCGAGGGTGGGCAGGCGGCGAAGCCGGAATAATCGCCGGAGAAGAAAACACGCTGCGGGGGTGGAGGGGCGGAGGGGGTTGTGTCGGAGGCGCCGAGGGTTTTAATGGGTTTAAGAGGGGGCTCGCACTGTCCGTCTGCTGTCAAGCGCAGGCGATCGGCTCTGGAAAACGGGGAAATATGAAATTTCAACAACAGCCCCCATAGTCGAGGCTTCTCGCGCCCCGCGTCTACGGGGAGATAAACAAGTCGATATAGAGCCGGCGTCTATCCCATTTTGTGAAATACAGCGAAGCAATTATCGAGATCGGCTATACGGAGCCATCGCTTTAAAATTCGTTAGCCAGCGATTTTAACAAGCTTGCCGCGCGTTCTCGTCGCTTTAGATCCACCCCCAGACGATTATTCATTAACACCTTCGCAAAAAACTTGGGATTGGGGGAATACCTCATTTTTGGTTCGGTCGCAAAATATTAATTTTTTAGTACCGTAGTAATTCCCGTGTAAAAAAATTTAGTATGGCAAAAGTCTGGCTGTAGAGACTATGCCAGACTTTATTGCACAAGTTCATTAAAGTCTGGAAAAATGTCTAGCAAAAAGTCTAGTTTATGCTATAGACTTTTCGCTAGAATTTTTCCAAGACTTCTTTCTTGATTAAGTATAGCAATATGTCTGGCATATTTTACTATACTTTTTGCTAGACATTATCCCAGACTTTAATGATCTCGTGTGAAGTCTGGCATAAAGTATGGAATAGTCTCCATAGCCAGACTTTGTCCAGACTTTGCTGCTAGACTATTGACAGACTTTAGCCAGACTAAATTTTTTTACACGGTATATACCAGTGTAATATTATGTTTAGGCGACTTGTTTCGAAAAATGAAATCGATAATTTTTCAGATATTTTTTTATATCAATAATATATACTTTATTTAAAAAAGATGGAGGAATATTGTGAAGTAATTAAAGAAGATTCAATTAGATCATGGACACTTGATTAAATGACGCTAAAAATTAAATAATTTTCATTAGAATTTAAATTATTAAAATTCCAAATCTTGAAAAAGATAACAGTAAGATTTCTGAAACAGCTCAACCGTGACGTTGTAAAAAATCCATATTTTTGCAGTAAAGACTAGCTTCTTGGGATCATCAATACATTGTTCTCAACAAAATAACAATTTTTTTGAACTTTCGATCTTTTGTCCATGAAAAAACGATTATTTACAATCAAAGCCCATTTAATTCACTAATCTCATACTAGAAGGGTAGCTTGGAATTAAAATTACAATCTGTGACTCTCATTTAAATCTACCGACTCGATTTAACTGGAACTTCTTAAATATGTAAAAAAAAGGATGATTCGGACTTTTCCGCTCTGTAATTACCAATCTACGTGCTCCGCAAGGATACCCCGATGAAAAAAAGGACCAGAATCACACCTCCAACGGTGGGGTGCCTCCTGATCAGGCATCAAATTAGCCATCGATTAAATTTAATTAGAAAACTCGCGCCTCCGTGACTTCGACTTTTTTCGCCCCTGCGGTTTGGCGCAAGTCGAAGAGAGCAGCGATTCACAAAGAAAAAAAACACACCGCCGACCACCAGAAGTTCTTGAGGGGACGGAGAATCAGCGTGACACAGGGCTCTCTTAACCCTTTTCTCTCGTTCCGCCGAAGCTTGCAACCCTCTCCACCCCTCCGCCCACCCCTTAATCAAGCGGAAATTACTCGCGCGAAGATGTCACGTGGGAGGATCCTCGCTGGGTGAAGAAAAGTTTAAATCGGAATGCACTAAATCGAATCACGTCCGATATTTGAAAGGATGGCCGGGAGGCGGGAATTCAGCGGCCCTGGCCCCGATCGACCAGCGGGAGAGGTATTTCTTCCGCTTCCGGATGTTAGGGCGGAGGTGGAAAAAAAATTCGCAGCTCGGCCGGGCGAGGATTGCCCGCTCGACACGACCTGAGGCGAGGGGAGCCGAGCGAGATTAGGATTGATAATCGCCGCTCGGATTGATTTACATGCCTAGGCGGGGAATTCAAATGGGATGTAAACGCTTTTTCATCGACCTTTTACGGACGCTCCTGCCCGCGTTGTGTTCCATTACTGAAGATTGCACTTTTTCATCGCATTTACAGCCAATGCAATTATTTGAGCAGATTCACATTCTGCATTATTTGATTGCAAATGTGTATATTATGTATTAAGATTTCTCTTGTAAACTTTAAATGTTAAATAATTATTTAAAAAATGATCAATTAAATAAATAAGATAATTGTTTTCGCTTAAATCGGTATAAACATGTCAACATGAAGTGATTTTTTTCGCCGCGTACTTTTTTGATCAAGTCAATTGCCCATTTTTGTTCGTCACGAATTATCGCATTAAATATAATGTGAATAAAATTTAAAAAACAAATGTTTTATTTTTCCTTTCGGTTGCATGTCTTGATTTAGTAGGAAAAAGTGTAGGTATATAAAATATATAATTATTACTCAAGAAGATATGTATTACCACTTTAACTGATCTACAAATAATATATAACCAGAAGAAGTAAAGTATTTTAAAATTTAATGAGATTTATTGAAAACAAAAATAACAACTTACTTATCTGAAATCGATTAAAAATCTTTATTATGTTTAGTGCCATAATATGCAGAAATGTTAGATCAGTATTATTTTTACTACGAGAAATATTAATTTTACTAATTTTACAATAATATTTTCACTTTTTCAAAACGATTAATTGAATCTAGTGCGAAACACATAAATTTGGTACTAATTTTTTTCGTACGGTCTTTTTACCTGGAACTGTAGTATCACTATTTTGAAAAAAAAAACAAAGTACTTTCAAATCTCAATATCAAACGCATGTCTAAACTAACGAATCGTAATTTCGTAATATCACTAAAATCAACCGTACGCGCGGCTCATCGGGTATTCACCTCTCCGGGATCTCCCGCAGCTGCGAAACGACTGGCACTCAAGTGGGTGCGCGCAATATACGAAAAATTGCAGCGAGCTTCGTCGTCGCCGTCTCCGATGGATTTTCATTAAGAAATAACGTCGCCGGGCCTCGGCGCCGGAGTGCACGTCGAGATAAAACGTAATCAAGTGCGATCTCCGGGTTGCACGGGGGGCCAATAAATTATGCGGCTCGTTAGGCTCTTCATCCGCGGAGAGCGGAGACGAGGCCGCGCTCGGAGAAGACGTTAGCGCGACTTTTTACGACGTCGTCGAAAGGCAATAAGGCGCGAAGACGCTCGATGATTGCTACGCGCGCGTGAGGGACAGAGTAAGGAGTCTACCTCTCTCTGCCTGTACGGCCGAGTTTATGATAAATTCACCATCGAGGCGCTCGTTCAAGGGCAATCAATGTCGACGCCTAGGATTCTGCACGAGGAAGTAACTGCATGGCAAGGGAATTATGTGTCCAGGGTATAATGCTTTATTTCGAAACCAGAATAATTTTGTAGGTAGAGAAATTGCAGTAAGAATTAAATGTGAAGTAATAAGAATTAAGTTTTTTCATGGACCTGCTAAAAAATTATTAAAGATATAGAGAAAGAATTTATTGCATTATATACAATTATATTTTTGCAAGGTATACAGCGATAAATAATCCGTTCTGAATGTGTATCTAAAATGACATTTTAGTTTGAAAAATCAAGCGAACAAATATTTCGATTTTCCTTTGTATTTTTATTTAATGTATGATTTTTATTGCGACATAGCCATTTGCATCGTCTAGTGTAACTGTATTACTTAATTTTGTAGATACTGTAGTTTACAATAAACACGTGTCACATCCTGCCCTGTCCTGTCCTGCCCCATCCTGTCCTGTCGCCTATCCTGTCCTGTCCTGCCCCGTTCTGTCCTGTCCTGTCAGGTCCTGTCCCCTATCCTGTCCTGTCCTGTCCTGTCCTATCCTGTCCCCTATCCTGTCCTGTCCGGTCCTGCCCCATCCCGTCACGATAGGAGAGGACACGATAGGACAGGACAGGACAGGACAGGAAAGGACAGGACAAGAAAGGACAGGACAGAAAAGGACAGGACCGGACAGGACAGAACGGGGTGGGACAGGATAGCGGACAGGACAGGGCAGGGGTCAGAACAGGACCGGATCGGGAGCAGGACAGGACAGGATAGGGGACAGGAAAGGATAAGGGAACAGGGCAGGATAGGGAACAGGACAGGATAGGGCACAGGACAGGATAGGGGACAGGACAGGATAGGGGACAGGACAGGATAGGATGGGACAGGACAGGATAGAACCGGACAGGATAGCGGACAGGACAGGACGGAACCGGACAGGACGAGACAGGACTGGACGGGACCGGACAGGACCGGACAAGACCGGACAGGACCGGAGAGGACCAGACAGGACCGGACAGGACCGGACAGGACCGGGCAGGACCGGACAGGACAGGGCAGGGCAGGATAGGACAGAACGGGACGACACGGGACAGGACAGGACATGACTAGATCGGTCAGGACAGGGTAGGATGAAATGGGTTGGGCTGGGGTATGATGGCGGAATAGAGCTGCGCAATTGGTATGCATCGTCAAATATTATCAGAATGATAAAAGCGCGTAGGAGATGGTCAGAACGCATAGCAAGAATGGAAAATGATCGAACGGCGGCGCGTATTCTGAGGGTTAAACCAAAGACAACGCGACCTTTAGCTAGACCAACATGCCGGTTTAAAGATAACGTAAAAGCAGAACTATTAGAAATAAGTATGGAGTATATAATATGGAAGGAAGTAGAGCAGGAAAGGGGTACGTAGAGCGCTTGTGTAGATGAGATGATGAACTTGACAGTTCCGGATACCATTAAAAAAAAATTATTATATAAAAGGTTCTTTTTAAAACGTCTAAATACACGCTTATTTATTGTGTATTCACAGTAAGTCGAAAACTTGAGCTCGAAACTTTGAAAAACATTTTCTTAAATTGCTAAGAAACCTATATTTAAAAATATAATTTTCGTCCATAATAAAAAAGATGAATAAATATGAACATTACAGTAAACCACTTACGGTTAAAAAGAAATAAACCACCAGGATTATTTGCAATTAGACGAAGGCTTGAAAGTTTTATGCTCGAAAAAACAGCAGTCAACGAAAGATCCAGTATTATTTCTGTTTTTTTCACCGAAAAAAAGTATATTGTACCGCGCGGACACAATGCAAACTGCAGGTTTTCTTGTCGCAATGCAATTACCCACTCGCGAACGCGCTCATTGCCCGCTCGTCGGGCTCCGGGCGCTTTAAAGGCGGACACTTAAATTTTTTACTCGCACCCGAACCATCCTTTAACGGTGTCTTCTTTAAACTTTTAAGAACTACGCGCGGCTCGCGGCAGTTGGCCGCCTCGGTCGCGACGTCGTAAACATGATTTATAATTGAAGATGCACGCAAGAAAATATTGACCAGTTGATCATTTTAACAAAGCCACCGAAGCTTTATTGTTGACCGTATAATTCGTTGGGAGGAGCTGGTAGAGTGGTTGTTTATGGTGATATTCCATGACATTGTGTACAATATGTATGATTGTTTATATAACTGTTTGATTATTTATAATAACTAGAAGGTTCCAATATGCTAAGAAAATAAATCAGAATAGCATTTATTAATTAAATTATTTAGTATATAAACTTTAAATAGAAATTTTTAAAAAAAAAAGAAAAAATATTGTGGACAATTAAAATTAACAATATGAGATTGTCAATACGTTTTAAATTTTGGCGCGATTCAACTTGTTTTTTAAATGCTTCAAAATATCCAGCCATCCGTTTTTAATGACGGATTTTAAGGGAAAATACTTATGTAATAAAAAGCCAAAATATTGCGATCTAATACTCAAAATTTTCGATGCAAGAGGTTCTTGAATGTTTCATTAAAACATCACTTTACATTATTTTACCGTAACTTTGTTTACATAAAACTTAGAGAGTATACCAGAAAAGCAAACGCAATTAGAGAAAAGACCCATAATTTGAGAAGCTACAAGTTAAAAAACCTTTACCTGCTCGAAAGTTATGTGCAGTCATATTCGAATATTGAAAAACATACAAACTTATGTAAAGCAATTGCTTATAATTGAAAACGTTTCTGTTCTGCATATAAAAGGTGAAAAAGTTTGTCAGCTTTACTTCACGTACATTTTAATTATATTTTAAAATTACATAGTTTTTAATTATTTACAAATAATACACCAGTTTAAACAAAAAATTTGTTTAATTTTATAATTTATTATATTGCTCTTTTACATAACTTTCTGCACATTTAACAGTAAATAATTTAGTATTCCTCTATTTCTGAAAGTTAAACTGTAATCCCTTTAACTGCATGCCACTCATGAGAATCATACCAACTGATATAAACAGCAATAGTTATCGAATTAATTATTAATCAGAGATTAATATTTCATACAAATTTTTCTTACAAATTATTAAAATCGACCACTATTTTTAAATATAGGAAGCTCATAGTTTTTATTGTCTTTCGTTTTACCCCATACATTTTTTATTATAGTAGATTATTGTAGGTAATAAATTTAAATTATATAGAAACACAATCCAAATACGGTTATATATGATCATACAAGATTGTGAATAATTTATACACAAACATTTTTAGCAGGGATTACATAAGTATTTGAAATTTTTCAATTAAAATGTACGTATTTATCAATAGAGTGAATTGGTATATAAATAAATAATAAAAAAATTTTATATTTGAGAAAGTTTATTTAAATCCAGTTTAATATTTTAATTAACTTGCTCGTCGGAAAATAAAGATACCTTTATGCAGCGCGAACAATTAGAGCGAATAAATCTTGAATTTTAACAAAATTTAAATTTTTAAAACGAGAGAGCTTGTTTTTCGCTTATTTTCTCAATGTAATGGGATCCGGCGTTCGACGAGGAAAATGTAGGGGAGAACAAGCCGTTTATCCGCGTAAAAGCGCAAACGCTACTAATGAAATGTCAATTACGCGAAAATCTCGTTTTCTTTTTTCTCTGCGTTTATATATTTTTCGTGAATTCTGTTATCTAATTCAAGTTAACAAAATACCAATGTGCCGGACCTGTTTAAAACAAATTATCGTTTAATTGTCATTTTGCGGTCTCTATTAACTTGACGCAGATTGGAAATCTGTGTGAGACAAGTTTATTCTGGAATACCTTTTGGCAATTAGGGAACATTTTTTTTTCGAGCGCGGACCAAAAATGCTAGGAAAAAGTATTTTGAGAAGCTAATGCAGTATTGTGTTTCCTCCTGTTGTATTATAAAACACCGACTCTTTTAATATTTTTGTTGTGCATTATACACTTTTTAATTTAATTTTTTTTTCTATAGCGAAGAGCTAAATAAAAATTGCAATAGTTTAAATATTTTTCAGCAGATAATTACCAGAAAAAACAAAATTTTAAAAATTAGTTAAATGTAGATTTAATACCATAAAAATTTATTAACTTTTTGACAAAATTAGCATAGGCAGAGGTCTCTAAGACAATTTTATCCTAAGCTATGCTAGTTTTATAATTTTGACCCCTGCGTAACCTACAAGTTTAACCGGTTAATCAATTTTGATGAGGTTGGGCTTAAATTCTTGGAAATTGATGTCATTCTGGTCTGAAGAGTTGTAGAAATTATAATTATTTTAGTAAATATTTCAAAAAGTTCAAAAACTA
>UXGC01002426.1:0-11752 GCA_900480045.1 Eurytoma adleriae
AAACTTTTTAAAACCTTGGCCAATGAGACTTTCCCAAACTTGAGGGTTTATTCAAATATGTTTAGCTAAAGTTCTATCAAACTAAATGAGCACTTAAAAATAATTACGGTTGAAGTTCAGAAAAAGCTTATATAAGTATTGCAAAAAATAGCAATTTATTTGTTGTATTTAGTTTTCTTCCTCTGTCGTTAAAGGGTATTTGCTCCTGTAATGTTTAATAAATAAATAAATAAATTGTTTTTGTAAAATTTTGCAGCCAAGTTAAACAGTACTGTCTAAATATTGCAATAAGTGTGGTAATGTGGCAGCAGCATTTCTGAATTTTTTTCTCTATTTTATAGAGAAAAGAAATTTTTCTTAATTTTGGTGAATCTTATAAAATAGGCTTATAAATAATGTGAAAATAATCAATGCTAAAAAAATATCTCCCAATTGTCGGTTTTGAAAGCCTGCAAATAACACCGCAACCACTGTGTGCAGTTATGTATCTATCAGGCGCGGCGCCAAATTCGAACGCGCAGCGCGTCGCGAAAAAAAAAAGATTAAAGGGAAAGAGCTCGGAGTCTGGCGTCCGCACAGTGTCGCCCCTTACTACCTCTGTTATCTCCTCCATCCCATGACCACTCAACCAACACCTGCACCACTGTCCTCCGTGCAGATCCGATCTGCACACTGCACTCGCGGCCCCCACCTCCCCTCGGCACTTACCTCGGAATCTCCAGTTCGTGGATCAGGAGCCTAGTCCGTCGTCGGACTCTGTAGGAGATCTTTGTGGCGGAGTAGTCGCACTTGGCCGCGATCAGCGCAGCGCATCCTCGGCTCGGCCAACCGCCGGTGCATCCTCGCTCAGTGCAGCAGCCGGGATTCGTCACTGCGAGACTAACGGACGCACCAGGTTCGCTCGCACGGGTTAGGGCCGATCGTGGTTTCACGGGCGAGAGCGTACGTAGCCTCGCGTGACTTCACCGGGCCGCCATGTTTACAACAGCTGGGACTGAGACTGAGGCGACTGCCAGGCGCCAAGTCTGCGCGCGCATCGAGAGCACGCTCGACAGGAGGCTCCGACGCTACCAGGGACGGAGCCACTGTCGAGCGAGCCCGGTGTCTTAGAGATACGGCACTGGGCGCTATGCAACAAAAATTGTATGATTTTTTTTCAGCGTTTTGAGGTCCGAAGATAATGTAAAATACGTTGACTTAATCGTGGTTTTAGGGAGAAATTCCCCTTATATTACCGTAAATGCATGGATTTAAAGGGGAAATTTCCCTTACACGATACTCTAAAGGCGCGTACTTACAAGAAAATTTCGCTTATACTCACGTAGATACATGTATTTACGGAGAAATTCTCCTTATTCTCTCGTAAATGCATAGATATAGGGGAAATTTCCCTTACGCAATCCTTTAAAGGCGCGCACTTACAAGAAAATTCCGCTTATACTCACGTAAATACATATATTTACAGATAACTTCCCTTATATTCCCGTAAATGCATGGATTTAAGGGGAATTTTCCCTTGCATAATCCTCTAAAGACGCGCATTTACGAGAAAATTCCGCTAATACTCAGGTTAATGCAAGTATTCAGGGAGAAATTTCCCTTATATTACCCTAAGTACGTAGATTTGCGAGGAAATCCTCTTTACAGTTACATAAATACAGGATTTAGAGGGCCATATATATAAATTCCCCTTATATTTATTAAGGAAATACCCTTAATGACCCTACATACTTTTCATTTTGAAATTCGCTGAAGCCATCTTAAAACATTTCCTTATGCAGTAGAAAGTATTTAAATAAATCTATTATTTATGTAAATTTGTTGATATTTTTTTAAGTTTTATTAAAAGGATATACAAAATTAAACGCGCAAAATTTATGTGAATACATATAACTTGATTTATGTGTTCTATCTATTATTGCAGTCATTTTTATAGAAAACAAAGTTTTCAAATTATGCATTCCTAATCTTAATTATAACTTTGAAACTGTGATAGGAAAGTATACTAGTATTGAATATTAAATTTGCTTAGACTGATAGACAACCCTTAAAGTTTTAGCGGAACTTGCACCCTATGTATTTCATATTGCTCTCATACCATTAAACTTTATGATACGATTTGATATCATAAATCCTCGATGGTCATTATTATTCTTAACAATTCGAAACATTCTAAATCAATATTTAAAAAATTTACTTCTTGCGTAATTTTTTTTATATTATGCATTTAAATTTGTATTCTCATGGAGTGACGTCAAAATGCATCTTAAAAAATCTTTTATTTAGACGAATTTTAAGTTAAATTATTTTTAAATTATTAAATTATTAAAAAGGCCCCAGTAAATTTTTTTATAACTTAAAAAAAGACAAAAAATGTTCCAGTATATTTATTTTATTTAAAAGTAACTGTATATAGGATGCCAAGGAAGAAAAAAGGATCATTGAAAAAAGTAGCTAGGTTTCACTTACTTATACGTTTATTGTTAGAGGTTAGAATACATCATGTGTGTTAATCATATTTCAACAGATGCAGCCTACTAGAGGACACTTGGAGTATACATCGTGCCATGGGATTATACTAAACGCCGGCAAAGGGGTTTTTTTCTTTCTCTCACTTCGTTTCTCTCCATTCCGTAACACTAGCCATCGACAATAGACGATGACGCGCCGACAGCGCGTCAGCCGTCTTCTCTCGCGCATAAAAGCCACCCCGACCTTTCTTTTTTTTTTAATAAAAAAAAATCAAAGAAAACATCTCGCTCTTCTCTACTACACGTCATCCGACTTTGAGCTTAATTCCTTCCACCTTGGGATATACAAGACGCGACAAAAGTGACTCTTTTTTTCTTATTTATCATAAATTTCTTTTAAACATTCTTCTTATCGCTTTCGTTTAGTAAACATTGAGGGGACCCGATGACATTTTCGCTTCATTAGAATTGATCGATCGATAAGTCGACTCAGCTAAATTGAGCAACACAATCGTCGGTATAACAATTAATCAACGTGCAATTGTCAATGGCTCGTTAGATAGCAAAACATTGGAAGTTACTGAACTGACCAGCAAAAGTTTTAAACTAATACTATGACAATAGCTAACAAATTCAGAAATATAAAAAAAGTTTAAAATTTCTTTTTTTATCTCTTTGCGGTCAACAAATACATAATGTTAATACACGCATTGTGCACGTTATTACACCACGTAAAACTGTACATACATTATTTGTCTATACAAGTAGTACAGGTCGACCGGTGCGGACAGCATTATACCGTTTCGCCGCAAAGTGCGGCGGTACTTTGTATGCACCGTCCTAGTCGCGGGCAAAGCGAAATAAATGATTAAAAAAAAGAACAGATTCCACCTTGCGCCGGTAAAAATTTTCATCGTCTATCAACCTCTGCGTCTTCATTCTCTCGTCAGCCTTAAATCATCGGAAATTATTTTGCGCGCAAAAAATTGCGAATGGTAAAAAAATTTGCAAGTCTTCGTTCGCACACTTTTTACGTAGTAAAAAATCGGTAATCTCGAATGGAACTCACTATTTGTGTTGTTCGTATTTCTTTTTATATCTGCCGCAGGAATACAAAGGACCGATCTCGTCTTGAAATTCTCAATTTTTGTTTTGACTAACTGGACGTTTCGTCGAGAAATGGCTAGTTACGGATTGATCATCATTTCAGTGTACATTCTTAAAAATGTTAATTCTTTTTAACTCGGAGGTTTACATTCTTGTTTTACATTTTTTCATGCTTTTTTTTAAACGATACAAAACTTGTGCAAGTTGATATACTATGACAAATTTTTTTTTTCTCTAACACTCATCAACGAGGCTTTGATCGATGCAGTAACGGTTATTTGTTTACGCTACTGGTGGTTCGAATGCGTCTCGTGATTTTGTTTATCGCAGAGAAGAAGAGTTGATCCTGACCCAGTTATTCCTTTAATATTTTTGACAATTCAAAAGACGTTTCTCTAGTTTTTAAAGCATAGATAATTCGAATATTTGAAAGAATTAAATTAATTTTTTCTTATCGCTGACAAAACCTTGTCCTTTATTCAGCAAGTCAACAAATTACGAAGCACTAAAAAATGTTAGCCTCTAAAAATCAATGTTTCAATGAAAAAATCTTGATTTATTATAGGGGGAAAAGTGACTCGGATCACCGCCAACTCTTCTCTCTCAATTTGAAAAAGTGAAAAATCACTCCTCCAAAAAAGTAGAAAAAAATCACTTTTCACTCTTCCAAATCCAGACGACAAACACCGTCCAAGTCGCTTCAATGATCGCGGTGTACCGGTAAAATGGCTCCATTATGGGTGCGCGTGCTTATGTATAATGTGCAAATGTCGCTACCAGCTCTGCATATCTAAACTCGGTGTCTCGCAATGTTTTGGCGCTCGCGTCGATGCGCTTCTACGTCGCCTATTAATAGGTAAAAGCTGCTCGTCCCGACGGCGGTGTCCCCCTCCGTTACCCTTAAAAGCTAAGGATCCCGCGGCCTGCGCCGCTTAATAATCTGATAAATGTAACAACGATGACAGATAGAACTCGCAATTGTAGATGTATACATAGATATAATAGAAGATTTGTTTTTTTTTTATACGAACGCACCGCTTAAAATCCGCCCCCTCCTCGGCGGCTACATCCAGAAACGCGCGGCGTGCTATTAGAACGGGAGTGGGTTCTTCTGCCTTTTTTTTCTCGTTCTCACCTCCTAGACTACCTCTCGTGACGAAAAACGACGCGATAACAACAATAATGATCTGGCCGCACTGTGCCCTCTTTTTTTTTTTATTTTATTCTGCTTTCTTTCTTCTTTTTTATACCTCGATATAAGGATTCGTTGTAGTTTCAATCGCTCCCTTTATACGATTTTATAATATATAATATACTTTGCTTTTTTATCTTGTCTGTTTATTTATGTATAGGTATTCATCTTTTTTTTAATCATCTACTTATTTAATTGTTCGATATTACATATAATTTTTCATTTTTTCCGTTGAAACAATTGTTATAGGCACCTACATTTGCAACTCTTACGACTTAAGTGATCTTTTCTTTATTTATGTATAAGTGTTTATATGACGGGTTGCTTACATTTAATGGGATCATTCATAATTGCACGATAGACATTCAGTTGTATACTAAACATATATACGCGAATCTCGTGGTAAAATAATTTATAAAGTATAATATACACAATCGAATTGTCGTTGTTCTCTTTCTCTTTTTTTTTAAAACAAGCAATATATTTGTTCATGTAGTAAGTTTCTTTAATAGAAATAAGTTAAATACAAAAGTATTGATAGGAATAGAAAAAAAATTTGTATTTGTTTACTCTGAGGCAAAGCATAAGTTCACTTGCGATTGATATTAGATACCGCTTGTTCTTTACATTTGTTACTGCTTCGCAAATTTTGTTAATAACAAATAGAAGCAACAATTAATTCTTATCTCCGCTTTCCACAAATACATTTAAAGCAAGTTTTTAGTGATATCCCAGACAGAAATTTACATTAAATATTACATTCCCACTTTTTCCATTCTCATCACTACTTTTGCACTTGCACGCTTGCTTTCACCTGGGAAGCCTAAAATCAAAGCCACCATTTTCCCGATAAACAAGAGCCCATCGAGAAGTAAGCTCCTCCGGTGTACGCGCGAATAAATTGACGGGGCACTCAAGGCGCGCTGTACAAGTGCCGTTGCGCTCGCCGTGGTACAAGGGAAGGCGGTAAAAAGCTCCCGCACTTAGGGCCAATGAAACGCCTCCGGCAAGCCTCGGCCTAGGTGCGCGTCTATTTGGGTTCCATTAGGGAGGCGCGGGGTCTATGAGATCGCTCGAGTTTCCGATAGAACGATGAAGTGGCCATCTGCGCCGTGCACCAGACAATACGCGTTCCTCGACGGGATGGTCACTGAATTTGCCTGATAAGGCAGGAGCGGTATAATTATTCGCGGGGCGTGCGCAAGCTTACTTCTCGAGGGTTACGCTGACAGAAATAATGCGGGAAAATTCGCTATAAATTGATAGATGCTCCAACCGTGGAAATTATCATACTTCTTTTTAGAAAAATTCTATTTTTTATTGTTGTAATTTTTACAACGAAAGTTGCGCTAATTTTTCTTTCCACGTTTCTAGACTTTGTTCCAAAATCCAAAAATTTGTAGTAAATCTTCCTAGATTATTTTCACAGTATAGGGAGGTGAATGAATGGTAGTAAGGAACTTATCGCTTAATAAAAGATTTGTGTTGTAACGTAGTTTATATAGAAACAGCTTTTTCGTTGATAAAACAATTACGATTATTGGTTCAGTGAAAGTAATATTGTCTATAGTGATATAAGCGTCGATTTTACAATGAACAATAATTATGAATTCGCGTGATTTTTTTTAAAAAGAAGCGAAATATTTGGAGAATACATAAAACGCTACATTAATACCGACCTGTACTCCAATCGTTTTAAAAATTACTTTACTGCGTTACGCACAATTTATTTAGACCAAATAATCGACTATTTCTAAATTTGATTAGTGATAAATTAAATATTGGAGGTGTTTACTCTAATTATTTATGAAATTTCATTAATTCAAATTTAGCGTTGATCAGGAATGTGAATAACGAAGCTTCGCGAAAAAAAAATTCGTGTGAAATTTAGTACGTCTCGTCTCGTCGCAAAAGAAGAAAATCACGCGAATCCACGTACGACTATACGCTCGTTTAAGCGACCGGGCCCGTCCGGCGCCCACGGAAGACGCAGGGCCGGAGCGCCTCGGTATCGCCGAGCGAATTTTCTACTTGTATACAAGATTTTAGTAGTCTTTACATGTTCTACTAATCCCGTGAGCGGACTAGCACGCGCTGAAATCAACGAGGTAGGGCGCGCTCGCGCCTCCGCGCGCGCCTACGTTTTATATACTCTATTATTCTCTTGCTCCTTTCGCTACGTGTATGTATATATGTACCTTTCTAGTAGACTTTAGTGCTTTTTTTCATTATTATTTATTTTTATTCATTGATACGGTCGTTTTTTTTTTTGTTTATTGAGGTTTATACGCGCGGGATTGGATATATATTACGATCACGTAGACACACATTAGCACGAAGGGAGAATGATGCACTACATGTCTTGAGAATTGTGAAAGCTTGGGGATATCTGTTATCGATGGACTGAAAAGGATGACGTAGGAAAATTTACTGTAAGTTTTTTGAGCTTGGGGATAGACTTGAATGAAATTTACCATAATTCTTAGAAAAATTACAGTTTTTATTGAAAATAATAATCATAATTATGGCTAATTTTATTATAAAAACCGTAATTTTTTCACGAATTATGGTAATTTTTTTCAAGAATGCTCCCAGCTTACAAGAAATTTTCCTGCCTTCATTTATTCAGCGCTGAAACCAAACGATCATCAATGAATATTTTATATTTTTTTACCTTACATTTGTTTAATTAGTTTATTTTCTCTTTAAGTTACATGGTTGTTGTTTCTCATTTAAATCATATATTTTATCCTCGTTATACATTCAACATGATTATTTAATTAAAAATCACATTCGTTGGAGACATTGTACATAAATGTTTGTTTAATTAAATCACAACGGGCCAATCTACGCGAGAGCAATTATTTAATTACAAAGAGCAAGCGCGCGGTACGCACCGATGGAGTTTTTGAAATGTTTATTACGCGTTTAGGCTGCGGATATGCTTAGAAAAAGTTTATTTGAAATTAGAAAATTCGTACTCCACTTATAAACCTTTATCGTTTCAAATGTAAATTTAAGACCTCATTGTGCTGCCAACAATAGGACGTATTTTTTTTTTCGGCGGATTAGAAAGTCACCGGAAACGTAGGTATATTACTTATTTTGCAAGAGATCGATATTCTGCGTAACGATCGAGCGACCGATTTTTCCACGTGTCTACGTTCCGTCGGAGATTAATTCGAGATAATTGTTTTTTTTTTCGTTCTTTCTATTTTTCGTAATTTTGGAGAAGAAGATTAAGATTACTGATTTTATTTATTGACAACTCTGTACTTTTGTACGTTTATATAAATATATTGTTTATATGCTTCGCTTCTTTTTACTTTAATTAACAACGTTCGATCTACTTAAAAATGATCCACACTCGTGCCATTATATTTTTTTAATTTTCTAATTTCAACTATGTTTTTCCCCGTTCTTTATACTGCGCTTTAAAAATGCTTGTAAATATATTTTCCTCTTCTACTAATATTATAGGCTCTGTAGGTATACATCGAAAATTCCGATGGGTATCAATTCAGGTATTCTGGGGCAGGGATATGTGAAAAGCTGACGTTTAACGGGGATCGATGAGTAACGATGAAACAAGCGAAGATCCACCCCAATCTCGATTGAAAAATAATTCGCTCCTTTTTTTCCGTTCAATCGCAATAATTATGGTACAAGGTGTACGGGACAAGCTAATCTTTCGAACTGTTCGACGGGTCTAACGTATACATTATACCGCGAGGCTATGCTAATTCAAACGGCTAATTAAGACGAAACGAGATCTGAGGTGTACATTCCCATTGGCTCGTTTTCTTTTCCTTTTTTTTTTGTTTTTAAGAATAAAATAAAAATGGAAAGGATACTCGGTTATTAACGATAAACATTTATCGGAATAGTACAGTCAACGAGTTCCTTATATACTTCGAGCCGTTCCAGTGCCGTTTTATTATTGATTTGCAATTCTGCAATGTCGAGCGTTAGTTTTATTGCTTTTTCATTGATCGCGAGGCTTAAATTGCCTTACGCCAAAGGTTTCTTGCATTCATTGACCAAGCTGTCGCGGTGCACCTTGGTCGCCGATTTTATTGTTTCTTTCATTGCGATTTCTTTCCATTCTCTTTTAGTAGTAATATATTATTTCTTTGAAAACGCTAAAATTATTTCATAAACAATGCAATGTCTTCTCGTCACAAATGTTCAGTGATACAAAGAACGTATAAATTTGACATAAAAAACATTTCTTTACTTTTGACCAGGAATCTTACAAAGTAAAAGCCATGAATAGAGATCTACTTTATCGATATCGATATTATCTTTATTTAGCAAGTTCTTGTTTTAACAATTAAAATCGATTTTCGAAAGAAAAATACTATGTTGTGCTTTTCTCAATGATGCAAAGTAATAGTCCGTTTAAATTTTCAAGTCAACCTCTGGATGTGAATGGATTCGCTTAAAAATTTTATGGAACATACGGAGAGCACTAAACCAAGCATTTTATTTTTAGAAAACGATTTTAATATTTAAACAATATAAAGACAACATCGCTACTGAGAAGGAAGGTCTGTGTTTGTGGCTTTTACATGTACCCATCACGAAACTTGAATTATCACAAAAACACAAATAATACTGAATAGTAGAATAAAATATTCAACATAAAAATACTTAGTGATAAACTGGATAATACAATAAATATTTTTATTACACGATCGTAGAAGTTAACGGCACTGAAAGCGGCAAATAAACGAATCACCGTTCAGCCTATACGAGGTTTTTCTTCTATACATAAACTAAAGTGCTCGGAAGGCACCCCTGAGTGTATAATTATTATTTAACCGGATTACCTTATAGCGATTATGCACGTTGACATTATTATTATTATCCGCGTTTCATCCGACCGTCCCACACCTATACACTACCGCCGTTCAACGGAAAACCCGCAAATTTTTCAACTACGGCGCTGCCTTAATTAATACTTCAACATTTACGGGCCCAGCCACGAGGTTTCTCTCCTTCTCCTTTTTGTTTCTCCCCTTTGTAATAAAATGGGCGTGATACATGTGAAGTGTGGGTGTACCTGCGCGTACGCGTTATACATGATTCAATGGTGTGACCAGCGTCACCTATCGATAGCTTGGGTCCAATTCTTTTTTTATTTGTCACCCTCTAATCCTGCGGTCGAGCTCAGTCTGCAGTAACAAAGACCTCGCTCGCTCCTTTTAATCCTTCAGTGGTGGAGAAAACTTTTTTTTTTTAATTTTTTTATTTAATAATTATAATCCCTTTTTAATACACGTTACACCATTTTTTTAATTATGCGCTTAATGAGTCAAACGTCAATTTTCTTTTTTAATGCGCGCTTCAAGTTTTTAACAGTTTCTCTCCCCCCTTGCAACTTTTTTTCTCTCGTTTTTTTTTGTTACACCCACGACGACCCGACGTCGTCGTTTGCGCGCTAAACAGCGAAGCAAATGGATAACGAAGTAATGAACATCGGAAAGAAACTTGTTGAAATTTGCGATTACAAAAATCTAAACTCCTTCTCGACACATCCGAGCGCCTCGGCTTTATTGCTATTGATCTTCCGAAACAAAAAATCAGAGTCCGCTGCCAAAGCAAACCTCCGACGGTGAATTCAAACGGCGCGGCGCGGAGTCGTTCAACCTCTGCGAAAAGAAATAAAAATGTGCGCGTGAAGTCATCGGGGGCATTTCCACGGCGAGAGACGCCAACGCGACGTGACGCGCGAAAATCGCTCGCTAACGAAAATTCCTCCGGCGCCGCGTCCTACACCTCCTCCGCTAAAGGTAAGCAACGCGAGTGAATCACGCGACCACCAATTGTTTCTTTAAATAAATCTTACTCTCTAAATGCGAAGCAGTGAAATTTCGTGGAATATCAGTGTAAATTAGATCAAGCTCACTTAAGATTTTTTTCTGGTGTTTCAGGATATTACGCGTCACGTCAAGTTTTTAAATAATTAATTATTGATTTAATTAACGATTAAAATTTTAATCGTTAATCAAACAAACTTTGATATAAGATTAACATTTCAATCTTCATTCACTTTGATAAATCAATGAAATTTCACTCCGTCATTCATGCTTCAGTAGCAACACAAAAAAAAGGTACATTGCGCCCTTCAAACTTCTGCGATTTTCTCATCGCGCTTTCAAGTGAAGACTAGATGATCCTCGAGTGAAATAAAAGGAGAGGTCCGTCCAGGCGCCGCGTGAGGGGAAGTAGAGCGAAGGGGTGCCGGGCGTCCCGCCTGGGCGCGCTTACATGTCGCCGAAGATACCGGCGAAGGTCTTGCGCAGGTTCTTCATGGTGTCCTCGGTGTCCTCGCCGGTCGCCTGGGACTGGCTGCCCTGGCGGTGGAACGGCATGCGCGACGTCGGCGGCACCGGCGGCGGCTCGTCCTGGCGGCGGCCCACCGACGGCGCGCTACTCACCGAGCTCGACTGAGAAGCTAAGTGCAGAAGGTGTATCGTTAGATTTCTTTTTATTTTCAGTTCCTTTCTATTTTTTAGTTATTTATTTTTATTTTAGCTAAGTGAGGTCCTTTTGAATGTTTTTCATTGCGAAATTCTTGATTTAGGGTGCTATAGTTTTAGCGAAATGTTCAAAGTTGAATTCACGAATTAAAGAGCTGCACAATTTAGTGATTAGTAAAGAAATTTTTACTAATTTAACTTTCCGGTTAAAAATTGCCAATTAGCCATAGATATCATAAACTGGCCGGATATTGTTCGAAGATCAAAAAGACATAAACTAAAAATTGATGATTTCTACAAAATTTACAATTTGAACTAGAAATCTTTTAGGAAACAGTAATTTTTTTTCTCTATTCTTTAACAAATTAATCAATAAATTGCTTGCTTTTATATGTGAATTAATTTTAGTGTCACACAAGTTACGCTTGAAAGAAATTGGCATTACAAGGGGACGACCGGCTCACCTTGTGAGTCGCGACGCTGAAGCGGCGGTGGAT
>UXGC01002427.1:0-11752 GCA_900480045.1 Eurytoma adleriae
ATTTTTTACCCAGGTTAAGGTCATTTCTGAAGTAACTTTTGGCGCTGGATCTAATGTTGATCTTGGTTTTGACCTTGACCCATAAGACGGGTACATATCTGAACGTAAAACTTTCTGCTCTTTCAGGATCTGAAGTCAAAAATATGGGTTACTATTTAAAAAAACAAAGTTGACCTTGAAATAATCTTGAAGATCATTGACAAGGTCAAAACCAAGGTCACCATTAGATCCAGCGCCAAAAGTTATTACGGAAATTACCTTAACCTGGGTAAAAAATAATTTATTTAAAAACTTATACTTGTTGTTTCGATACTTTTTGGACACCGTGTGTATTGAAATTAATTAAATTAATTTTCGCTATCCTATCACTTCAGTACCACTTCTACCCTAGTAAACAATTAGTTTGGATTTGATGCTGTTGATTCATAGTTTTACTTGAATACTTTAGATTTTTAGCTGGATTCTTTTTTACTTTGGTTTTTGTATTAAGTCTGGATTAGTATTCGGATCAGTTTTAGTCTTTTTAATTTTAAGAACAGTTTTGTGATGAATATTAAGATTCACGCAAAAGTCCACGTAAGACTTATACTAAGCCTGTACCTGTATTATTTAATCGTACAACCCCATAATCAAATGACCCTATAACCGAGTAACCTAACTCTAGTTAAAATAAAAGTGACTGAATAAATCAACTTTCATTTAGCTAGATAATTCTCAGACCATTTTTTTCGTACACGACTATACGTAAAGACCGAAAAATGCACTCGAAGGAGCTTGCAAACTCACGACACCGGGTAATGGAGGTAATCTATTGACGGGGTGTGCATCAAGGCCTTCAGGCGGATCGGTTGCAGCGAAGCGAACCAAAAGGCTTGGTTCGGTCGGCCGGTTGAGCAGAGCAATGGTGCAGAATGACGGCGAGGCTGCGGTGTTTACTTGATGGCCTGGGATCACGCTATTTTGTCGTCAGCTCCTTACTTGGTGCATCCACGCGATACTTACCACTATGTTTATAAGCTATTTATGGAGTCTTGTTTTGGATTTTTTTAGATTAGTTTCGCTATACTTTGAAATAGAGCACCAGCTACACCATACACTGTAAATGTATCATTAACTAGGCATTTTTTTATTTGGAAATTTTGCCAAGTATACAAATTACCAAGTAAAGCTGGATACCCTTGGTCAAAATAAATAAAAAGAACTTTTAAAAAACTCGTATTATTTTAAGCTCGTACTTCACGAACAGTTTTCTCGTGGTCTGTCCAGAAAAAAAAATCGCGCCCAAGAGTTACCGTAAAAAAAGGAAGAACAACCAGAGGAGAAATCTAAGGTGCAAGGGGGAATCGATGTAATTAATGGAAAAAGTCCGATTCGTTAGAATTGTAAATTCTGTTAATGAATAATGTTTACCGCGCGGCGAATATGCATTGCTCCGTGGTGAGTTTTTACGAGGAAATTACGACTCCCGAAACTATTTTTACGAGTGTCGCTTCAATTATTTCGCCAATTTGCAATTAAGAGTCTGCCGGGCGGCGCGAGCTTGCGCCTCGTAATGCCCGGAAGGGTTGTTTCTTTCCTCCCGGCACGCCGCCGATCCCAACTTACTTTCGCGACTCCTGCGACTTCCAGCAACCGACGCGACTCTCCCACGTTTTTACGACATCGATAAATTCGGGAATGCAATCGCGTAAAACGACGATATCGCGAAACTTACTGAGTTATGTTTATCGCCAAATAAGTCCTGCTGCGGCTCTATTATATAGTTGTCTACGCTTCTGAGATACAGTATATTTATTTAGCTGTGGACATTTATGTATTACAAATAATAAAAGTATTTTATTTTAAAAACTTAATTTTTTGATATTAAAAGATCAAAAAAATTTTAAATTTTGCTAAAATCTCAAAAAGATTCTAAATAAAACGTGTCATAACTGTTTTTTAATTTTATCTTTTTTTATGTAAAAAAAAAAAATCGTACATTATTGCTGTAACGTGTGACCAGTTTAGTTTCTCAATTTACAACTAAAAAATAAAAATTTTAACAGTAATTATCTATAGTAAGCGATCAACTTTCACAAGGATACAAGTCGTGCTCGAACCCGGGGATTACAGCGACGCGAAAACGTCTGCCGCTGCTCTTTCCCGCTCCGTTCGGCGTTTTTGCGCTTTGTCTCCCCTACGAAATCCGCCCCCGCGCGGGTCTGAGGTGATCCGCGCGAGCGCGCCCCGGGGCGCCAGCCGGAGAAAATCTGAGAGCGAGATAATTACGCTCGGCTGGAGCGAGAGCGAGAGAGGTTCGGATATTATTTAACCAGCGTTTCGACTCTCGCTTCCAATCAAATATAGCCGGCGCGGCGCGTATAGCATACCGGCGTCTAGGCATGCATTATGCAGTCGGAGGAGGGACGGGCTTTAATTTGATCGCTTTAAAAATTACCGAGCCGACGCCGTGTCTCCGATAAATTTCCGCGGAGGCGAAGCTGCGTGCGCTTTGTTTATTCATTTAGCGGAAAGCGTTCGCCGGGGTTTACCTGGAATTTTAATTATCTCTGGTTTTTTATGGTAGACTGATAATCTTTAATGACTTTCATAATATTTCAATTAACCGGTAAGATTCAGAAGTACGGATTTTAGATTTAGCCTGAAGTCTAAAAATACGATTATTTGGTTAAAAGTAATTAACATGTTTCATTATCTTCAAACGAACCCAATAAAAAAAAAGAAAGAAAAAATGGTTGTCCAAGCTTGCATAAGAAATATAATTAAAGTAAATCATAAAAGTTATAATTTAAGATTTCTCAGATTACAAAACCTTTAGCGGTACGTGTAATTAATATAAACGAAGAAATTTTGTGCAAAATAATTTATGTAAAATTTCGTTATTAATTTTTATGAATTTTCAATTGGATAGAATTTTTTGCATAAATAAAGATTTTTAAATCTGATAAATCTCAGATTACAGGTTTCATGTTTCATTTTATTTTCATTTTTATAAGTGCTTGCATATATTTATTTTCCAAGTAATTAAAGCTTTCGTAAATCATACTTACCCTACGCTTTTAAAAAATGTCTCTTATTTTCCTTATTAGATTTTGTTTAAGAAAATCACGAGAAACAAATTTGTTATTTTGAACCACAAAGTAATTGTGTACCTCTGATCCTCTCTTTATCAGTTGAATGTGTATTGGTTTGGGCTATTTGTCTGACAGGTGCCTTATATTACTACTGCTACAACTAAATACTTGCACAAATTGTGTAAAAATTTGCTCCGTGCACTGAAATATTTAGATATTTATAGTGAACAATAGAAGTACAGCAATGTTCCAATTACAATCTTTACGTCGAACTGAAAATTTAGAGTTAACAAATCAAATCTTTAGCAGACAATCTACATTTACATGCTTCTATTAATCTCAAACTATAATTTTCGCTTTCGTAATTCTTTCTCAATAATTGGTTGAAAGTGTCGATGTCATTGTGTAACGACTAGCATACCTTGACTCTAACAAAAAAAAAAAAAAAAAAAAAAAAAATATACTAAAAGAAAAACTCGTTCCTTCTGAAAAATGCGCGTTGCCAGTCAGCAACGTGCAAGAAACGCACCTCGCGACTTACCGTTAGTTTTACCATTCGACTGTGCACGCGTACACAATGGGCGACGCATCCCCGAGGCCAATTACAACCCTCCGGGATTTCGGAAGCTGGGCGTCGCTTTCCTGCCTCCTCCACCCCTTAATGAACCGGCCGTCTAAACTTTACGCTGGCTCCGTGGCTTCCTCCTCTCTCTTTCGCTCTTTCCCTTCTTCTCCAGGCTCTTTTTTTTTTTAAACGCGCGTTTTTTCGCCACAATTGCCGAAAGCCGGCGAAGTTTTCGTCCCGAGTCTCGGGCTTTTAACTCTCGCCGGCTCGGAATTAATGGAATTATTGTTATTATTGTTATCGTCGGGGTTTCGCGCACTTTCGGCTCTTCTTAATCGTCGCCGTTAAGCCGCGAGTCGAGAGCGAGAGAGAGGGTGAAAAAGCGTACCCTTCGTCCGGCTGGTGAAATTATTTTTACGGTTATGTGATTTATACGAGCTGTGCGAGAGCTTGAATGGTCCGTTAAAAATTCATTGTTTTTTCACGTACTTAAGATGCATTGATAATTAGCGTTAATATTTTGTTTCTTTCATACGTATTAAATATGCAATTTTATATAATTATTAATTACTAATATAATTTAATAAGTTATTTCTATTTTTATTAGCAATTATGATTAAAATATTTTTCAAATAATTGCACCTATTGATTACCAAATTATTCATGAAATTTCTTTGTTTATTTAAAATTAAGTACTGTAAAAAATTGTAGATTTGATCATTTTCGCAATTACATTGAATTTGTTTTAAAAAATTAATAAAAACATTTTTTGAAATACCAAAAAACCAAAACCCATCTGAAGAACGTAAAATTTGTTCTACCATCTGGGAGTAACGTGAGAGCCTGAGAAAACAAGTCTAAAATTAAGGAGTACCATGAATGTTAATTTCGCAATTTTCGCCGCACCGTAGCCGTCCGTTACCACTTATCCCCGTCAAAGCTCTCTGCCCTCAGAAAGGTCAGAGCGGCCGAGAGTCAATATCGCATCAAAACAAAGCCTACCCAACCAGATGGGAGGGGGCAGGGGTACGGGTCGCGAAATTATCGCGCGGAGGAAAAGACGGGCCGATAATGCGGCGAACCCCTTTTCTCGAGGAAATTGGCGCTCGGGCCGCCGCGAGGCACGAGACACCGGGGCGAGGAACTCCGGCGCCACTTGGAAAAACGCAATTTCCTTGTAACAATATAGCATAATAAATGTCGGGGGCTCTGCCCCCGATTCGCTATTACAGTTTGTAATGTACTTAGGCAACTTCTGTTTATACACCAACTTTTACGCTCTGTCCGTCTCTTTCTACCCGAGAGGTACTTCGTGGATCTTCTCTTCTTTTTTCTTTTCTTTTTTTTCCTTCATTTTTAAAGCGGCGTTTTTCTTGCAGCGCTTCTTTATTCTTCACCGTCTTTATTCCGATATCATTTTTAATGTCGAGAAATTATCTCCGGCGCCGTTGTCCCGCTGTGCGAGATCTTTCCGCCCGTGCCCCCCGGCTAATTTTTAGAGCTTGTAAGCTGTCGCGTTCCTGATGAAAAAGGTATTTCCCGAGAAATAAGGTTTGCGTAATTTGCTTCTGGTAATTAAATTGGGAATCTTGTTTCATGTAAAAAATTAGTTAATAAGTTTTTTGACTCAGCGAGGAAAGAATCATCTGCAAAGTGAGGTATTTAAACTATATATAATGGTATGTTTTAATCATTTTATATGGTTCAATATTCTGTGCAAAATTGTATGCTTTAGAAGGAGAGGTGTACACAGTTCGCAAAAAACTGGCAGGCGTGAAATGTTAAAATGGAGCAACAAATATTTCATCTGTTGATTTTAACGGATAATTATTCTGTTAACTGTACTTCAGAAGGGAAGTTGTTTTTCTATATCCTAACCTGAAAGTAGAAAAGCCAAGTGAGAAGTAGTTTGCAGATATCGCATCTGTTATATTAATAGGAACTATCTGTTAATCAAAAATTAACAACTAAACTGAAGATGCCATACCTGTTTCAAACTTTGTAGTAGAGTTAAGTTTTATCCTTGAGCCCAAATTTCAAAGACACAAAGGTTACTCAAGGTCAAAAGATGTCATCAATAAAATTGTCTAATTCTTCTCAAAGTATGAATATTATTTCAAGTGGTAAGAGAAACTTATCATTAAACTTCGAATTAATTATAGAATGTAACACTCAAATCTCGATGATTACCCTTTCCTAAATTCGCTCCTAGTGAAAACTATTTTCAACGTCCAAAGTTCAAGTTAGGCAAGTCGACCCGTCGAATGAAATATCGGACGCTTCGCGCGAGCACCGAGACAAGCATCTGGCGAAATTTTTCGACAAGAAAAGGGGAAAGAGCGGAGCAAGTTTTTCCGTTGGGTCGTTCGTAAATTGCCCATTCCCGACACCTGCCCCGCGAGCTTTAAAATGCCACGTGGTCCGCTCGTACACACAGACATTAAGGCCGCGAGAAAGTTTGGTGATTCGCTTGGCATAAACAGCAATCGTCGACGGAACTTTTGAGGAATCGCACGAGTTGTGAAAATCAATTTTAGTTCATGGTTTTTTCGTTTTTTCAAGCCGGTGGGAATGTAAAGAAAGTTTATAAATTTAATTTTTATTTTTGTAATAGTAATTGTGACAGGCGATTTAGATTTTTCATCGGAAAAAATGTAATCAGTTTTTTTTAATTTTATTCCTTTCGTTACTTTTTTTATTAATTATTTCCTAATTAATTGCTAGGGTTACATACAAATTATGTATGTTATTTAACTATTTTATTGAGTAAGCACTCGCGCAATGCGTAGACTGCATCGTAAATAATAAATAGAATTGAAACATAAAAGTTTTGCAACAAAAACTTTTTTCTTACGTCTTTAATCTGTGATTGAACTGTATTTGCTTATATAGTGATCTAGATTACTATTATAAGAATTGCTCTTGACGTAGAAAAAAAGTGATGTCACAAAAGCGGTTAATTATTTACACACGTTCGGTCTGAAAAAGAAATTTATTCTTGGTCTATAGCCATTGGCGGGCAATACATGCTGATAAATTATTATTATCTTAATGTTCATTTCCGACGCAGACTATAGAGCTGTGAAATTTACTTACATTACCTCTAAATTATTGTTTTCGTTTTGTTATTGTGCTTATGCAAGTTTCGATTTAACATTTTAATAATTGTTTTTTAAAACTTAAAGAGTTCAAGGATATTTTGAAATTTGCTGGACTATGAGATACATTTACATTTTTATATTGGTATGTCTACCTATTTGTTGTTAAATAAGTTTTAATTAAATTCTGCATCTAAAAAAATCGTATTTATTTCAAAATATCTAGATAGACAATCCAGATAAAGAAATGAAATGCGTATCTTACGTATATTAATTTTTTATATATTAATATCAATTTTTTATTCATCGAAATGCAAGAAAAATAGAAGGTACAGTCAATTCATTATTTCGCTTCCACTGCGCATAATAACGGTCGACCGCAATAAAGAAAATTACTGGGAGGTGCAATGCCGGCCGAACGCTTTACTCTGCTCTGTGAAACTGTGCTATCATGAGGGGTGTTAAGGCGGGGAAGGAGGGGGTGTTGCAAAAAAAAAAAGAGTAACGCTCCCCTTTTCGTGAAGGAGCGAAGGTTGACACCTTCGCTGAGCGCTTGAAGTCGAGTGCACACGCGAGCGGTGCGTATTGTGTTTGCTCTGTTGTTCAAACGTTACGCGCGACACACGCCGGCGCGACGCGCCCACCTCCGCGCTTCTCGCCTCTACTCTGCCCTCTCACTCCCTCCCTTCACTGTTTTTCTAATTTCCTCGTTGCTAAGTACTCGCACCCTCGCGCCCATTCTTTTCCTTTATTTCTAATTTTCCAATGCTTTTCAATCTCTTTATTTTCATATTTTATTTGCGTTTGTGCAAAACCTTAAAAAGGAAAATTTTTTTAATGTAATTTCTACAGTAGTTGAATGAAAAAATATTGATTGTTTATTAATTTAATTGTTTTACTTCTCTTTTTTTCTCATAAAAAATTAAAAATTCATTTATGCAAAGTTAAAAAAATAGTTCTATAAAAACTACATTCCAGAGTGGAATCCTACATTGCAAAATTCTTTTCATTCGCAATGGTCTCTTTTCCTCCCACTGTCAGCATACGCCGCTGCCAAGTCGTGAGGGTGGAAAGGTAGGGGTGGAGGATAGGACGCAAGGCGCTTGCTAGGGGCGCCTACATGCACGCGATGAAGGGCACGAAAGACCAGGAGAGAGAGGGAGACGTCGGGGGAGAAGAGTAAAAAAAAAGAAAGTGCGGCGGCTCGTCCGCCCGCGCTTATATAAAACGCGAGCGAGCGATATAAGGACAAACATCCAAGTCGAGTACACAACCTACTTTCCTTTTCTGTCCCCTTCCCCCGCTCGCGAGCGGCTGTTTGTAGACGCGCGAGCGGGCACATAAAAAGAATGCACTTCGTAATTTACGGGCGGCACTTCTCTGTGCATATCGAAGGGGCTAAATAATGGGTTGAGTGGAGGAAATAACAAAGGGAAATTTATAGATATTGGAGTTCGATTTTTGTTAATTAACGGTCCTATATTCTTTTAGGGGTCACTTTTCATTTCACCTCCAGTTAGAGCTTGCATTTTATGAACTTTGGACTACTTTTCATTATACAGTTGAAGTACTATAAAAATAAATGAAAGACAAATATTTTATAGTCGTATTATTTGAGAGTTATTTTTTAGGTGTTGGATACCCCAAACGAAGCTTTAGAAACAAACATAATAGATGGTAAATGCCTACCGTAAATATATTTCTATCTGCTCTTAATATTTTTAGGAAATATGTGCCAGTAATCCTTCTTAAAACAGCAATAAAGTCTGTATTAAAAAAACTGGACTAAAGTGTTGTTTTCAAAAATTTACAGAAATTTAAAAAAAATGAATTTAATTTTAAATTTCTCAAAGTCAAAGGTGAACGTCAACGCTCGAGGCCCAATACGGTCGTGTACAGCATCTCGAAAAAATCGCCAGGCAAAGCCCGCACGGGCCAAGGTAACGAGCGGCGACTCGCAAAAACGCACGTCAGGACGGCGAAAAAACAACGAGGAAGAAGAGGTACCCGTGGCGGGGGTGGCCGTGCGCTAACGAAGTGTTCCCGACGCCCGCGAGTAGTAAAACTTGCCCTTCTCCCCCTCCCCCCACGACCCCTCTTCCATACGTAGGTTCGTCAGTGCAATAATGCTCAACTACCCGCTGTCCCCCTCCCCCCGTCCCCCTTTTCTGCAGCGCGGCGGACGGTAAACTCGTGTTTGCACAACTCTTTGTGTCCCGGAGGAGTATACACGCGTGGGAGAGCGACTAGAAGCGCGCGTCACTCGCAAAACGGGGACGCCAAAGGCTGCCGCTCTATCCCCCTCTTCCCTCCCTTTACTCCCGTTCCTCCCGTGCTTTCTTTCTCTCCTCTCGTCCGTGTTCGTATTTTTGCTTACGTGTGTTTATACAAGCCTTCGTTCGTCTATTTTTAGTTGTCTTACGCCAAAGAAGCTTTACGAGTGGGCGGCCATTTCTGTGTTGCATCATCTGTGCAAATGGCTAGTTTGAATATGCTCAAAAAAAGAGTTCCCATAGTATATAGGCCAATGAGAGGCAGCGGACGCTCTTGAATGGATACGCGTGTACGAGTAGGCGAGTGTTTAGGTATGTGTGCAAGGGTGTAATTTTAGCTAGTTTTCAAAAAGAGTTCACACTGGGTTGAGCAAATGACACTGCTAGTAGAAGACGAGGAAAAGTTACACACTTCATCTTCAATGTCATATTTTAAAATAATTTTTTGGAAAAAGGGTTTTTTAATGACACTACACGTATTCTTTTGAAATTATGGTAGAGCAGTATATGTGAATTAAGTATTTGTCACTTTGTGACTTAAAAAAAAGTTCATGATTTATTGCAAGTAATGCTTTCCTACATTTTGTTCATCACCTTATTGAGGTTTTTTTTCCTTTGTTTATAATTAATTGAACCATTTTTCAATTGTGAGATATACTCAAACTTCATAGTCTAGGAAAATGACTAAGGGACCCACTTAAAAAGAAATAGCAGCATCCATAAAGTACATTGCTTGATCACCTACTACATATATCCAAGAAATAACTCAGTCATTTTTCCTTCTACACGTAGTTACAATTTCTTTTTTTTACTCCTTGTTGAATGTATGGAGCTTAATTCACTTGCACGTAACAGTGCGCCTTCATTCGTCCACCTAACGCAAGCGTCAACTAATGTTTACAGCTTAGTTTACCATTTCGTTCGTTCGGCGCCCGAAAAATGCGAGGGGAGGGGTGGCAAAGGGATGCGCGCGTGCCTCTGCACCGGCGGAGCTAAGTCCTCCTTTTTTGCTCGTCGCATGCATAATAGGGTTAGGATTCATTAGCAATCAGAGATGGAGGGTTCGATTGTTTACTCGCTCTCTTTCTCGTGCGCTTTGTCCTCGCGCGCCCGCCCGCCTCCCACGTCCGTCCGTCGGACGTTCTTCTCTCCCTTTCTCTGTGTGGCCGCGCGCAATTTTCTGCGGGCCCGACGTCGCGCTCGCGCGAGCCAGAAGACACGCGTTCCGACGATTTTCCCCCGGTTCGTTAGCCACTCGGCGATTTTCGACTTTTGGTGCCTTTTTCCACTGTTGCTTGCGAACACTTTTTATTTTCAAAGAGGTCAATCTAGTCTACGCTTTTGTACTCTTGCTATCGATGGTATGTAAAGCTTCGTTTGATAGGTTCTTTATTAGAGGTTTTGTTAATTTGGATTTTAACTTTACGTCCAATTTTATAAGGTTTTATATCAAAATGATTAGCACGTTACAAATACAAATTTTTTAATTTTATAATTAAGCTTGCTAAAAATTGATATTCTGAATGTTGATAAAATTTTTATTTTCGATATAAAACTCAATTTCCAGTAATTATCAACGTCCCTCTCAATATTTATGAAAGATCACAGCATCCAAAGAAAAAGGGAAAAAAGTGGTACTTCGTATCGCTTTGCGATACTCCACTTCGCACAATGGAGAGCATCGAAAAAAACGCCCCCCGACCCTCGGTTCGATAATTCGCGATCGTTGACTTGGCGCAAGCCCGAAAAATAAAGCTCTGCAAGCAGAAGCGGCGAAACAGGAAGAAAAAGCACAACAATCGAGGCGCAAGCGGATGTTTAACACGAAGTTCGCGCGTCGCGTGGAAAGCCGATGATGCGCGTCGATTTATCGCTCGCGCGCGCCGGCGAAAGAAAGTCGCCCGGCTCGTTTCGCGGAGGCTGAGAGCGCGCCGCGGGCCGAAGGACAAAAGGCGCCCCCATCCTCCCCCCGCCCCCGGCTCCCAAAGCGAGAGCCCGATCGATACAATAGAATATTTGTACAGAGCCGGGCGCTGATGAGGGGTGCTGCGGCGGCAGCCCCGACTTACAAGTGGATGCCGATTGTCTCTGTTGCTGTTTCGCGGCGGCATCCTTTTGTTTTGCTCATGCGCCAGTGTTTTCCTCGCATGTGTGTGTGTTTGTATAGAGGATTTTTTAAAGCTGCGATATGTTTCGTACTGTTTAAAAACATTTTCAGAAAATTTTTTAACAACTTGAATGATTTCTATGTTTACGAACTTTAGATAATTCTAAATAGGAACATAATTATTTGTTCAATTATTTTACTACAGTACCTCTGAAGTGGAATTACAAATTACTAGAAAAGAAATTGGAAAATTATGGAGTCCTTCTGCTATCTGCAAAGAAGTTAATAATATTCACTTATCAACTGATCATGAGAATGTTGATTTTGATCTGCATAAGAAAGTTACTTTGCTTTCTAAAGCCAAAGTTACTAGCTTTGCTCTGATTCTCCGTAATCTTTAAAATTATGCGCTTAGTAATTGCTGCATGTAAACTGTAAATAGAAGATTTGTAAATTGATGTCTGACCACAACTAGGTAATTCCACTTCCTCTTACAATTAGTATACACGGTGTCCAAAAAGTATCGAAACACTTGTAAGTTTTTAGATAAAACATTTTTTAAGAGTGTAAAGAAGACTCGAACGGCCAAGTAGAACCAATACCATCGGAGAATATTATTATTCCCTCAAAAACAA
>UXGC01002428.1:0-11747 GCA_900480045.1 Eurytoma adleriae
CCTGAATGTGAGACATTTATATTCAATTGCAGTTGGAAATATGCAGAACAATCTTGCTGCGACATGTTTGACTTACAAAGATCTGCTTTTGGGTTTTGCTATTCCTTTAATTCTCTTACGTCGGAAAAATCATCAGAAGGTAAAATTCCAGAAGTAGTTTATACTTACGGTATGCGGAGTGGATTGAAATTTTCAACACTTCTGACAAATCAATCGCATTTACCACCGAGTATGAAGGAATTAGATTGTAAGTAATACTAGGTTTAATTAAAACAATAATATAATTTGAAAATATTTCTTTTAGATCAAATCCCTATGCCCATAATGTTTTCCGACGTAAACGAAGTACCAGTAAAAAGTCGTTATATGGCTTTTGGACGCCGTTATTACGTTAGTCTTAAATTCACTTGCGGTGATGCTTCTCCCGATATTTTGGCTTTAGAAAATGAACGGAACCCGCCTTGCATAAGTGACAATGGTCGTTATAAATATGAAAATTGTTTAATGCGCTGTTTGCTAATGTATGTTGACGCAAATTGCGCATGTTTACCTACACTCTTTTTCAAACATCCTGGTAAAGATATTGTTCACTGGAATTTGAAAACTTTACTTATATTAAAATTTAAAGGTTATATAATTCATAAATATTTTTAAGTAGGAAGTCAAGAATTTCGACCGTGTAACGTATCTGACATGAGATGTATTGCAGATGCTGTTACTGGTATCGTTGACTTACTTTTTTATTTAAATTATTAATGTAGAGGTTCTCTTTGAAAAATTCAATTGTTATTCTTAGATTTTCAGTTATATAAAGAAAAATGTCAGTGTGCTAATGAATGCGAATACATTAATTATGATGATTTTATTGGAACCATTCCAAGCTATCACGAAAATCGAATTGTAGTAGACATACACTTTGACGGCCCAACAGGTGTATGTTATAAGAGAGAGATAGTAGTTAATACCTTGGACATGCTTGGTAATAATTTTCGTTGTTGGTGTTAATGGTTTTCTTCTTTTCCTTCTTTTATTTACTTTTATTGTCTTTTTCTTTTTTTTTTTTCATTTTTTACAGTTCAGTTTGGAGGAATTTTTGGACTTTTCGTAGGTGGGTCATTCATAAGTTTTGCAGAACTCTTGTACAGTATTTTTCTGACCATAATTACTATTGTTTGCTGTAAATTCCACTATTTTAAGAAAAAAGAAAGAAATAAAGTTGGCCTAGTAATAGAAGTACATTCACGCAACCATAGTGCATTACAAATGTCAAGAGAAAATAATAATGATATTTATAGATAAAATTATTTTCGTTAAAAGTGTGCAATTAATATATTGTAGTAGAATATTCATATGTACGTAGGCTAGTTTATTGTACACTACATGTACATTGCACAGCTCTTTATTTTTCGCAAGTGTGTAATAACAATATGGTATGCAATAACGCTATATAGCGTGGCATAAAATATTATAGTTGTAAATTCTTGATCAGAAATAAATTCTCAAAGGAAAATAGTTTGAAATCAGAAAAAACACTAACGATATCGATTGTTCACCATTTTTAACCAAAGCATTTTTAATCAATTGTTTGGTATAATCATCAACGTCTCAAAAAAAAACACATTAATTCCTAAAAGTAACTGAACGAAAACCAAGAAAATGAGGTTTTTAATATTCCAGCTCAGCTCTATCTCCCGCATTTCTTTATACACTGCAAGTAGAGGCTTTATTTCTGCACCCTTAGAAAGTTTCGCTTTGAGGTCTGCTCGTTCGTACCCCCTCGAATCGGCCGCGCCGCAGCGCTGAATCGTCGTAAAGCTCGAATGGATCCCGGGCGCGGATTGCATTCCGCCGCTTAACCGCGCAGTTTTCGCGCGTATCTTTCGAATTGAAAAGCGTTTATCAGCGAGCCCCGGGCGATCGATCGCCGCGGAGATGACTTCGGCCTAATCAAACCCGTCGATCTGCCCGGCAGGCTCGCGGCGAGTTATTGAAAGCGCCACGCGGGAGAATGGCTCGTTCGCCCAAATGAAGCCGGCCTGCTCGTCGTGGCTTTCGCAGATGTTACCCCCACCGGGGAAGATTCCGCGAGGTAATCAGCGGTGAGGGAGGAGCTCCCCCTTCTAATTTCATTGAGAGAATTCCATTGCGGTGGAACGCCGGGGAAAAAACGGGGCGGAAACGCGGGAGGACTATTAAGGGTGGAAAGTGGAGCGAGGAAAGAGTGGATTGTCGGAACAGGAACGAGGGATTATACTTTGTGGCTCGAGTTGGAAATTGAAATTGGCGTGTTTGCGACTGGAGAGAAGTTTAGCTGAATCTTTAACGATTGAAAAAGCAGAAAAATTTATCTTGGCTCAGTACGCTGATGAAATATGTTTACCTTCGTACACACATCGAATCTGTTATTAAAATCTCTACGTTAGCTTCGAAAAGTAAAGCGTGGCTTTATTAGAAATTCAAATGTGTGAAAAAACGAACAATGAGTACACGAATAAGGCTGAATAATTCAGATAATAAAAGCATCTTCAAAAGAAGACGAAAAACAGGAATTTCCATAGATGAATTCAGACGATAGAGCTATTGAAAAATATTACAGGGAATAGAGAAGTAATTTATGCGATAGTATTCTGGTAAAATTATTCAGTCACTTAGAATTTGCCTCAGAAGGTTTGAAAGGTTCTGCTAGTTTGCATGGGAAATATTGCAAAGTGATTCTACCTACCTCATTTCATTTCACTTAGAAGATGGAATCGTTCAAGGGTAGCATTCAATGTCCATTATGAATATCCTTTTAACTCTGTAGATCTAATTTTCAGCAGCTATCAGCTGATATTATTAAATTTATCAATTTTGATACACAAATTTCATTTTCTATGGTTCGAATGAAATAGATGAATCTCTCGACAAGAACATATTTATCATTGTAGAAAACGTGCATAAAGAAATTCTTTGTTTCTTCCCAATGTTATTCTTAAACTTACTGGCAAAATCACCTAAATTTATCTCAGAAATTACCAGTTAAAGATCAATAACTCAAAGCTACTTTTCGATAAGACAAGAACTGAACGCGAAACTCGCGTAACCTCCTTCCGGCATTTTTATATTACAGCCAATCATACTTGTTGGAAACTACAATAACATCATCGGGCGGACCTCAATCTTCTTAACGTCGAACACTTAACAACTTTCCTAATTTTCTTTGTTCCGGGCAAAAAGGAAAAAAAGAATCCCGGGCTCGGATGCGAACTCGTGTGTTGCCGATCAGTCGGCATTCGATTCGCGCACTCGCAATACACGCGGGGGAAGAGCGGAACGTTTTCAGAAAGTTATCATCGGCACACACGCGAGCGACGGCCCGGGGAAGATTGAATAAGTTCAAATGAGCTTTGGAGGAAGCGAGCCGAGACGTTCGACCTCCGAATTCAGTTTAAAGGTCTTCGCCGGAGTTCGGCCGAACTATTAATTTCGTTGTCGTCGCGCCGCGATCTCCATGGAAATTCCGCGCGAACTCCGTGAGTTTTCCCGGCCTCGCGATCAATTTCTCGTCGCGATGCTCGTTCATAAGGCAGGAAGAGAGGCGGAGATAGAAACATATAGATAGGTAGATAAGGAGAGAGAGGAGAGAGGGGAGAGAGATGGGAGCATGCAAGATTCTTATTACTATTCCCCGCGCCGGTGCTCCCGCTGCGATGACAGCTTGTGGCGCTCGCCGATAATTCAGTGCATCCCTCGGCGTCGCTGGGACTTCGTTGCGCGACCGCTGCGTTGGGATGAGAGCCGCTCGGGACGCGTGAATTATATAGGGAAAAACTATTTTTAATTGGACTGCTTATTATTGATCAGATTCGAGACTGTGTTCGTTATTGGGTTTAACAAGTTGAGCGAATTAATATGTACTTGATAATCAATGCAAAGCCGGATGTTTCGATGTATGACCGATTTAATAATTCCTGGAATTTGTGACGCTTTCTTGAATCTGCGATTATGAAGACTTATTTTAGAGTACAATTGTCAATAAATTTGACATAACTGATATCTTTAATAATAATAATTTTACGTCATTTTTTATTTTCCTTTCAATAATAATTAAAAGCAATTGAAAGTACATCGGGTAAATCGATCTCGTATAATTGCCTCAATAAATTCTGGCATTATACCGCTCGGTGTCCACATTTCTTCTCGATCGCTTCCAATTAATCGTTTGGTTTTTAGTGTCAGAATCAAATACTTGCGATTGAAGCTCATCAGCTGATTTACCGCGGACTCACGTCCGATTGAAATGTGCGCGCTGTCAGATCGAAATTCTTCTCGCGCCGCCAGTCGCTATTTATGCGCCGGCGAGGGAGAGAAAGACATCGAGGAAATTGAAAATTATCGGAAAACTTTCCGTGGATCGCTCGGCTTTCGTTTGTTGCCGCGGCAGCCTGCTTGTGTCTTTGTTCAACGGACGTGATAAATTCGACGGTAAATAAACGAGATACGAATTCCCGCTGCCATTTTTATATCTTCGAGGAACTGTCACGTTCTCCGCCAGTTTCCTTCCTTTTTCCTTTAGTTCAGTGCGTGCGTTTGAGATCAACTCACCCCCCGGCATTTTAGGTTTCGTAATAGCTCGAGTTAAAGGACTAAAAATAAAATTATACGTAAATAATTCAACTAGATTTTAATTTTTGAATTATTCACTGCATTCAATTATTTATTGTAAATTTAATTACATTTATATACAGAGATATTAAAAATTATTACAGTCTACATTAAGCGAGGACAAAGTCAAAATATAAAAAAAAAATTACAACAAATGTACAAATATTTTAAAATTTTTTATATTTTGAATTTATCTCGCTGTATAGTAAAAACTGTATTGATTTTTAATATGAAAATTTTCTCCGTTTATATTTATAAGATTTAAATTTAGAAATTATTTGTGTGAATGCTATAATACAAAGTACGACAGTGCGATAACATTATATTAGTTCCCTACGTGCGAGTAATGTTTCTCATTTCAACCATAAAGTGCATAACCGTTTGGCTTTCACGATCTAATTCGTGTAAGCCAGCGCGGACGTTCGCTCGGTCTCCTGATACAACGCGTCCCACCACTCAGCCCGAGCAGTAAAACAAATCAATTTTCCATCCCGCCGATCAAACTGAAATCAGCCCGGCAGAAAGAAACGAAAAAAGCAGGCTCCACCGCGTCCGTGTAATCTAAACAAGAGGCGCCCCCGCGAACCGTCATAAAAGTCGAATCACCGAGCTCGCCCGGCAATTGAGATTCTAAGCAGCGGAGGGCCCGACGCTTCAATCGTGCGCCGCGGCCGGCCATGAAAACGCCGCGCGTAAAGTGCGCGGCCGCATACATTACGACTTTCCGATGGGGCTCGCGGAATCGCCGACTCGGCAATCCCGTCACGCGTAGCGCGGAGTCCGCGGCGCGCGGCCCCGGGCAAACAAGCGCCCCCGGGGCCCGGATTCGGATTTACGGATGTGGATAAACGCGCGTAATGGACTCGGCTCTCGTTTACGCGCGCCCCGAGTGTGCTGGACCAGTTTGCGTTTGGATTGCCGCCGTCGAGCGGAATCGGCCGGGATAGTTGACCGAAACTCTTCGCACGAATTGTGCACGAGTGTCGAGGGATTGGGAATTACAAATGATTTTTAAATAAATCTTATGTAGGAAATAATAAATGCACATTTAAGGATACTAATTAATAGTCAATGCAGTGGATTAAGAAAGTAGTCTTTAAAAGTATAACAAAGTTATTTTATTATTTTATAAGTAGTGTCGCAGACATACTCTTTTGTTTTCCAACAACAAATAGTACTTATATTAAAAATTGATGCACGAAAAAGCAGATCTAGTAAAAATGATCAATGAACTTTTTTCGATGATACTGTGTCACGATTTCTATTCGAAAGACGATAAACAGTGAAATATTGAGATGTCTGACCATACTCGACTTGTTCTACTGAAATTTAACCTTTCTCCTCTTTTTCAGAAACCGTAGCTTTTACTATACAAGTAAAATCTTACAAATCAATGTTATAAAACTGTTTTTGTAATTCACTTTTAAAACCTTCCTAACACCTCTTTTTTTAAAACAAATTAATAAAAGCTCCTAATTATTGCAAAACTCAAAGTTTTTCAGACCAACGCGAACAGCATTGAAAAATTGTTTCTCCAGCCTACAAAAACAAAGCAACGCACACTTCGATCGAACTTTTCCAATTTCTTGCCAAAGTAAAGTTGGGGAAGAGGCCGTGAGTGCGCTCGAAGGTGCTCTTATCGCGGCGCGCGATTCGAAATTCGGCTCGCATTATCCCGGCGCTACCCTCGACGGCCCATTGACGCGCGGCGTGTTTGCGCGTCGACTCGAGCGTGTAACGAACGTCGCGCGGCCGCCCCGATTCGGCCGTGGTAAATGATACGCGAAACTGGTACCGGAGCGATAGCGGCGCCCGGCGCATTAGAAAAACCAATCTGGCGGGGAATATTTCACTCGGGGTGAGCGCGACGAGCTAACAGCCGGACGCGCTATGACCGCCGAGTCTCGCGTGATTTATCCGCCGCGCAAATTTATCGAGCGCCGCTGGGCTGTCCGTCCATGATTGACGAGTGAATTTTTTATTTTTCCGGGGATAATGAAGATGCCACGGGTGAAATGCGGTAGTCTATTAAGTGCTTTATCGGTGTATACGCTGCTTAAAATTTCATTCGTGAGGCGGGTTGATGGAAAATGGAACGCTATCATTTTCTGAATGAAATATAATTAATCATAATCACAAATTTGTATTGAAATGTAAATTATCTCGTTAAATAAACAGCATTCTAGTACTATTTAATTAGTTGGTACATAGCAGAACGTGTGATGATAATACTATACATTATAAAACTAACACTAATATCTATATCTAAATGCTTTTAAAACATTAAATATTAATTGTAAATTAAAAAGATGGAAATTTCTCATTAAAAAGGATTTTAATATCTGAAATTTATTTTATAAAACCATAAGCCTACGTTCATATCTTCAGTTAATGAATGTTCGCACCTGCAGTTACAAAGTCAATTTAATTCAATCCAGTGCGAAAATAATTCAACTAAAAAGCAAGAGAATGACAATGGCAAAAATCGCGCTAAAAGGGCCACGTGGAAATTTAAAATGGAAATGAAAAGGCCGCCATAGGCGACACTCAGTGCCGTGAAATAGCGTCTCGTCGATCAGGCGCGATCCACCGCACATCCGGCGTGTTTCCCTCCTGCACTCGACGCTGGCGCGCAAGCCTTACTTTGAATTTCCACGTCGAGCCATTGTCGAAAGTGGGTCGTATTATCCTAATCGAGCCGATTTTACACATCGACTTCGCGCAGCGGCGCTACGCTCCGAATTTCCAGCAGCGCGCCTGCATTTCCATGGCAACAGGTAGTGTCACGCCGCTAATGCACCATATTTCATACTTCCGCGCATCTTTTTTTTTCAAAGCACTTTTGGCTTTTAATGAGAAGCCTGCGCGAGAAAAAAATGTTTGAATTCCAATGAAATAAAAATGGTTTTATTAAATTTTTATAACTGGATTTTCGGATTATAAATTACGTTAAAAACTTTTTTATTAAATTTTTAGAGTTGTTTTTAAAATGTTTGGACCGTAACTTTTACACGAGCTGTGATATTAAAATGTTAAGCCTCTACGATTTAGTTACTTTTATATGTATATACTACACAATATCATATCATACAAGTTAAATAAAATAAAATCGTTTAGATAAGTTTGTTCAATTTTCTACAAAATTTCATTTTGCCTAAGCGCTTCAAATACATTCAGTAATGTCATGCGTTATTACAATACTTGCACAATGGGAATAGAAGGTTAAAGCACTCGAGATAAACTAATAACCGCAAATGTTCCATTTCACATTCAAATATTAAGCGTCCCCTGGCTCAAGAGGAGAGGATGAGCGATGATTCCGGAACTTCATCGCGAAACTCGAACGCATACGTACGAGCCACGTCAATTCGTTATTCAAGCGAGCACTAGGTTCGCAAATTTTCGTCGAGAATTTTCACTTCTCCCTCTCTCGTTCCGCATAACTCGGTAAATGACAGATTTTACATTTCGCGTAAAATTTGGCAGTATATTATGCAAAGTGTCTTCTCAATTTTATTTACATTTTAACTGCACCTTCTGAATTTTTCCCTTCATTTTAAATTTCTGCTTATTCAAATCTGAATGTTATTTTTTATTTTACCAAATGCTGTAAACAATTTTGTAACCAGCATACTAAATTGACGGTTGGAACTACCATCATTACTGCACGATTATACGCCGGAATTTCTCGTGTTATCGAGCATCATACCAAGGAATCTCCTTGCGGTTGCCTACCAATCCCCAGAGTCCTCAGCTCACCGCAAACTTCGACCTGCAAGTGGACAGTCGTAACGTCAAGTTGCCCGGCTTCATATTCGAACGAGTTTGAGATGCTGTGCAAGATCCGATCATTCCCCAAAACTCCACTAAACTTACATAATTATTTATATCCTCGAGTACAAACTACAAACTGTCCAACAATTGCTAATTAATCATCCTGTTAAAACAAAAAAAAACATTCGAATTAGCTTTAATTACTCCAACCCACGTCAGATTGGCCAATAATTTAACGAAACATCGAACAATGAAGGACTCTATATTAATCGCAATTGTAGCTGCATCATCCATCGTTATAGCCCAAAGTTCCAAATTAAGCAGAAGCTGCAGGAATAATTAAATCTTAAAATCCCGGCAACCTCTTGGTCGATGACGCATCCACCTCCGCGCGAACTGCACGGCCTGCGCGCTCCTGTTCTTTCCTACCTGAATAATTCGCCAGCGGGAGCAGTGCGTCGCGGAGGCTTTCGGTAAATACTCGGGGCTAGCCACGAGCCGGCCGGGGATGCGCTAAATCACGGGGGAGAGCCGGCTCGGCCGCACGCAGTCTGGTGCATTAACGAGGCCCCGGATCTATTTTTGTTTCTCCGCTGGGCGACGCCGACGTGCACCGAGTCTGAATGAAGCTGTGAAATATGCACGCGAGCACTCGACTTTTATCTGCTTTTTTGCGGGTCCCTCGGTTACCCGTTGGATCGAGATATTTCTCCACGATGCTTCGATGCTATAATTTTTTTTTTCAATTGAATTGTTGCACGTGCAAATTAAAGTATATTTATTCGCGAGGAGTGCGAATTTATATTTCGGTCATTCGCGTTTTACATTTCATTCCATTTCATAATCAGACTACATTCTTTTATTTAAAAAGGTGACGTCAAAGTTACTTCAATGTTGAAGTAATTTACAAAATGTTTTGAATACACTATCAAATTTGTATAGCCCATTCAGCTGAAAGAGCGGGCTTTGATTGCAGCAGGCGATTCGATGTATATATCGTGGACGAATCGGAGCATACTTTGATTCAATTTATTCTTCTTTGTCATTCAATGAAATCAGTTCATTACGGTACGAAACTTCATTTACAAATGCAGTTTATGAATTCCATTATTTTACCGTCAATACTTCATTTAATCTTGCATTACCTACTGCAACGGCACTGCAGTTTATTGTTACGTTACTACGTGAAATTTGTGTGATTTACGGTGAGGTATAAAATAGATAGTATCTATTCTGACTGTTAATGATCTATCTCATTTCCGTCGGAGTTACTCTAGTCACGATTAGACCTACTCACGCAGGCGTAATTAGGTCCAAACTGAATTCTTGATTAGCAATTCGGTTAAAAAATATATCCCGCGTTAACAGATTTATCGAGTCAATTGTCCCAGTGTAATTTTTTAATCGAAACCTGCACCTGACGCGCAATCGACGGGAAAAGGAAAAATAAACAACCGCTTCACCGAGCGAATTATCGCCATCGCGTGAAACGCGATCGGCTGCGAGCTGCGACAAGGCAGGAATCCCGGAAATCCGGAGTATCCTGAAATAGCTCGATCTGCGGTGGGTCAAAATCGCTGGTATGGCAGGCGTCACGCGACACGCGTAAGCTCGCGCACAATGCAGTTCATCACGCCCGAAGATGTCTTGGAATACGTAAATACATTAGGACTGATTACCAGCGGACAATGTAGCCGGGCGCTGAGCGAACTCCGCCAGCGCATTAGCATATAAATGAAACGTTAAATGGCAGCCGGGGCTCGTTTCGTGTAGCTCATCACCGACTGCGCACTGAATTTAGCCCACCCGGGTTACACAGTTCGCTCGCTCGCGTACTGTACCTTCTCACCCACGGCATCGAATAATATCGGTTAGGATGAACCTTTCGCCGGATTTGCCCTCGTCATTTGATGCAGCTGCTTTTGTGCCTCTCATTAGTCTCGCGTTTCACTTGAGTATATCCTCTACATAGAGGATCTTATTATATACGCGTTACGTTATTACGTGTCAACGAAGGTAGCAGCTAGTGTGCACAACAATTATACGGTGCAAATGAGTCAGGGTCAAACTATCGAAGGGAGGTAATTAGATATTTTGTGTATTTTAGAAAATTATGTTTAAAGGTATTGTTACATTACGTGGTATATTTTATTTAAAAATTATTTTATAATTATGTGAAAATGCATGTTTGTTCACTAATTATTTTGTACTTGGGAAAAGCGATATTTTAAGTAATTACTTTAGGAAATATGTAGTAACTTTACAGATTCTAAAATTACTCAAGAATAAACACTAATTAAATTATTATCTGAATTATACTATTATAGATTTTCAAACGACGAAATTTTTGCGCAGTTGGTTGATAAATGCAATGGAGTATTGTGTTACATCACTCAACCTCAAGCAAAATTTTTTTCATTCAATTTAATAAACAATGTATCCAGGTGTAAATTTAATAAATTTAGTTTCAATAATTTAATTTATCTATTCAACATTTAGTTATTAATCTATTGTAACATTCGAAAATAATAAGTTTTAATTAAATATTAAGGAAATCCATTTGATGAAATATGGGAATCTCAAAAGGATCAGTTAAAGGTGAAAAAAATAAGTATTCGATGGAAAACAGCAATTCAAAAAGCAAAACCAAAAATTACGCAAAGGCTTACTAGTATCAAAGAAATATGGGGATATTATCTTAATCACGCCACTTTTCATGGTTTGGGTTATTGGCTGGATAAAAAATTGCATCTTTTTGAAAGGATATTTTGGGTTTTTGCATTTCTCATTGGATTTGGTTGGACAATTAAGATTATATTACAAATATATAGCGAATATCAGGTAATAATATTTCATTATTTAAAGCACTGTTAATAATTTATACTTTCCTACGTGATAGTCGAGAAAATCCAACATTATAATTGATGAGATAAATAAAGAAATCGAGAAAGTCCCTTTTCCCAGCATCACAGTTTGTCCACCTACGCGCGTTGACTGGGTAAAAGCCCTTGAAATGGCAGACAAACTGATACCAAAAGGCAATGAAAAAGTTAAACAGCATTTTTTAAATATATTGGATAGTTTTTCTTCTACTTCGTTAGGGAATTTTCATCAACTGCATCTAAATTTTAATGATTCTACTGTATTGGAAATATTAAACGGTAAATAATATAAAAAAAACTTTTTTTCTAATTATAAAACTCTTATATAAATAACTTCATTTTATAGGCGTAAATATGACACAAGTAATGTTAAATGTCCTTCCTGAATGTGAGACATTTATATTCAATTGCAGTTGGAAATATGCAGAACAATCTTGCTGCGACATG
>UXGC01002429.1:0-11743 GCA_900480045.1 Eurytoma adleriae
GAGGGTGATAAACATGCGATTTGAGGCTTTCTTTATTTACTCCCGTGTTGTGTATACTATTTTTTGCCTAGCGAGGCAGAAATGCCCACTTCGCAAACGGGCGCCCGGGGCGAAAGAGGGCATTTTCGGCCCGCTAGGCAAAAAAAAATATTTTATCTAAAAACTTATACACGTGTTTCGATACTTTTTGGACACCCTTTATTTTGAAATAGTTCAACAGAGATTGGATGATGATAGGAGGTTCATTTCATTCTTGAATGTCTTCTTGTTTAATCTGAAATTGTGACTACCATGAGTATCATAACGATATGGGTTGAAATAAATCTCGAATTAGATAGTAAATGTACTATACACCATTTACTACGTAATAATGAGGTATTTTTGAACACGAGTCAACGAAAACTAATAAAATACAAGTGAATTATAACTTAAACAGTGTATCAAAAGATATATTGATCAATGAAGCGTAAATCAGATGCCTTCCATAAAATGAGCAAACTGCTTTAGACTGTAAAACTAGTATTTTGTGCATGGTGTGTTAAAAGATTAGTTAAATTAATCTTTTTTAAATAATAGAAAAAGGCTCACTAATTTTTCTTAAATTTAGTTGTACTATGAAACAAAAAGGACCAATTTTTTGACATTATTTTGATATTCTCCCTTAGATTATTTTACATCATCAAATTTTCACTAGGATAATTACTTGAATTGTACGTAGCTTTTTTATTATCTTTTAATGTTAATTTATTACCGTGCAATCGCTTTTTGTATGTTATTTTATGGAATGTGATGTTCTGATGAAAAAGAAAGAATATATTGGCAGATAGAAAAGTGATTGACAGCTCACTGAACAATTCACACCCGAAGAGATCGTCAATAACTGCTGAAACGTTTTCGTAAATAAATTTTACACAATACTCAAATTGACAGTCGTTTCTAACATCTGAAACCAATTACATCGAGTGTAGGTGCATAACTATTCAAAATTGACTTATTTTAATTCCAATTTTCTCTTGTCATTTCTGTTTGAAATATCGTACGATATTAATAAAATACCAATTCCCACTCGTATGCTGTTTAACCTGATTTTATGTAGTATCTCTTGAAAACGAATGCATAAAATCGCAGATCCATTCAAAGCTTGTGGCCTCTTTCATGGTCAAGCCAGACGGGCAATATCGTACTTTTGGAGCATAAAGTCCTTGCCAAGAAACTTTCATTAATATTCTTTCAACGGATCCTAAAATATTGCTTTATTTCCAGATTATTGAATTGATCGCTCAAAGTAACTGAATATTTGCTACTTTGTACACATTTCACAATATTCTGCTCTGTTATTATGTTCAATTTATATAATTAGACAAATTCGACTTTCACGGATAATTTACTGATTCATTGGTTCGTTTCGTTAATAATTACAATAATTTGCCGCTCAAACGTTCGAGTCAGAATAACATTAAATTTGAAATTCATATTTTGTATTTCGAACTGTACCTATTTATTTCATAAAAAAACTTAACAAAAATTATTGTTGTTAAAATATTGTGATCTTTTTTGAATGTAAACATTAATGCGAAATAAAACTTATCGTTAAATTTTTTTTATTTTGCTGTAATCTGTCTAGAAAAAGACCCAAACTTCTGTACAAATTCATGACCCCAAAGGTCACATCCTCCTTCATCCAGTAAATAGAATTAACAAACTTGGAAACGTAATTTATTTAACGATATACTTAAGTTATTTTTATATAAATAAAGATTGATTATTATTAAAAATCCGTTTTCCTTCTTTCACGATATCTTCAAATGTAAACCCTGCTTCAAAAACTAGCTGGGAACTCAGCTGGGAACTCAGCTCCTAATTTGGTACAATTTACAGCTGAGTTCCCAGTTGAGTTTTATTTCTGATTTTATTGCCAAAATTCCCAGCTGAGTTCTCAGCTCAGTTCCCAGCTGAGTTCCCAGCTCAGTTCCCAGCTGGGTTCCCAGCTCAGATCCCACCTCAGTTCCTAGCTGAGTTTTATTTCTGATTTTATTGACAAAATTCCCAGCTAAGTGCTTGAAAAATTTGAAAAAGAATTCAGCTGGTAACTGAGCTGGGAACTCAGCTGGGAACTCAAATGGGAACTCAGCTGGGAACTCAAATAGGAACTCAGCTGGGAACTCAAATGGGAACTCAAATGGGAACTCAGCTGGGAACTCAAATGGGAACTCAGCTGAGAGCTCATCTGGGAATTTTGGAAATAAAATCAGAAGTAAAACTCAGCTGGTAACTAATCTGGAAACTCAGCTGGAAACTCAGCTGCGAAATGCGGCCAAATTAGGGGCTAAGTTTCCAGCTGAGTTCTCAGCTAGTTTTTTGAAGAATAACAGTGTCAAAACTAAAACTACAAAAAATATTAAATTTCTAGGGCAGAATCTAGCAGATAATCTGTCCTTTTAACATAAGCTATAGCATATTCTGGGCAAGAATCCCTCAATTTCCTACCAAGGTACAATTATGGAGCCCGGGCAGAAAAGGTAATTGCAATAATACCCGGTATAAAACAAAAACAGCCGCGCCGCCGTGCCATCTTCTTCATAAAGCTAACGAAGCGAAAAATCTACGTGAATAGTACGGCCGCCTAATTATCCTCGAACGTAATTTCCATTCCCCATCCCTCTCCTCCCGTCGCCGTACATTTTTTCCCTCGGCACTTTCTTTTTAATTGAAGCGCGGGAAAATTTCCAGTCCGCGCGCGAGAATTATTCAGCGCGCATTTGGATATTCGTGCGATTAATTCCCCATTAAAACTCGTAATATACAGATATGCGCGTGGAGAAAATTACGGAGCAGACTTGGCTGTCTTCGAAGTTTCGTAGGGGGTTGGGGGGGGGGGTGGACCGGATGATACCGGGCAGCGGGCAAAAAAACGGAGAAGGGAAAAAGAAGCAAAAATATTCAACATATCGGGATATATACACTGAGAAAAAAGTCTAGTAAATATTACTACTGTATATCAAAGTGGCCACTTGTGGCAAATTACTATACGGTATAGTATACCTATAATTATAATAATATATTATGCTGGATACTTGTAAATTTTACTAGAAACTACAGTAATTTTTATATATTATTTGTGAATTTCACCAGAGAGTAGGGTAATATTTTTTCAAAATGTAAGTCTGTGGTAACTTTCAGTACTGTAAATTGTGGTAGAATCTTTTTTAAAAGTAACATCTAGAAGAAAAATAATCATAATAATTTGATGATTAAATATTTAAATTATTTGAACATTAAATTTAAGAAAATTACGCAGAAAAAAATTGATAGTTAAAATGCTCTTATATTACCTTACTACAGTCGATTACGTAAGTAGGTAAATGCCGAGTCCGATCAGACAGATCATCATATTTCACTTGAGTGAGCACTATTTTTCTGATAGGATGCATTATATACACAATAAATTACGTAGATTATTTTATTTAATCTTCAGAAATTACACAGATATATTTAAAAAATTAACTCAAGCTATACAATTCGTAGTGTCATCTTACAGTAGATAATATAAGTAGATAACTACCGAGTCTGGTCAGACATTGTCGCCTTATTCCAATTTATTGAGAATTATCTTAGAAATTGCAAAGATATAAATATTTCAAAAATTAACTCAAGCCGTACAATTCGCATTGTTTTTTTTACAGTGGATGGTGTAAGTAGATAACTACTGAGTCTGGTCAGACACCGCATTATTCCAATTGATTGAAAATTATCTTAAAAATTGCAAAGATATAAATATATAAAATATTAACTCAAAACATACAATCCTCATTGTTCTGTTACAGTGGATTGTGTAAGTAGATAACTACCGAGTTGGGTCAGACATTATCGCCTTATTCTAATCGATTGAGAATTATCTTAGAAATTGCAAAGATATAAATATTTCAAAAATTAACTCAAGCCATACAATTCGCATTGTTTTTTTTTTACAGTCGATTGTGTAAGTAGATAACTACCGAGTTTGGTCAGACATTATCGCCTTATTCCAATCTTTGAGAATTATCTTAGAAATTATCTTAGAAATTGCAAAGATATAAATATTTCAAAAATTAACTCAAGCCATACAATTCGCACTGTTTTTTTTACAGTGGATTGTGTAAGTAGATAACTACCGAGTCTGGTCAGGCATTATCACCTTATACCAATCTTTGAGAATTATCTTAAAAATTGCAAAGGTATAAATATTTCAAAAATTAACTCAAACCGTACAATTTTCGCTGCTTATTTACAGTGGATTGTGTAAGTAGATAACGGACGAGTTTGGTCAGACATAATCTTATTCCAGTCGACTGCGAATCACCTGGGGTAGTAAAGTACCCGTACAATATTATTATTGCACGATTTGAATGAAAATAAAAACATTAATTTGTTAAAATTAATAAAAAATTATTGTTAAAATTAAGTGATTATATTTTAAATACAAATGGTAAAATAATTATGCAGGTCGCATTTGTATTTTCGAACGATTAATTCCTCATTAATACTCGTAATACACGTACAATACCGCGTAAACGACGTAATATACAGTTATACACCCGGAAAAAGTTACGGAGCAAACTTGGCTCTGACTTCGAAGTCTCGAGGGGTGAAGGGGTGGTCTCGTGCGGAGGGCAGTAAAAAAGAAGCAGAGGGGAAGAAAAAAGAGAAGCAAAAAAAAAAAAAAAAGTGGGCAGGGGGGCAGTCGCGGCGGAGGGCCTAATTAAAATGCCTGAAATATTGAAATTGTGTGCTCCGCAGAACGCCGCACGGCCTCGAGGACGTCTCCAAATACCCGGAATTATTTGCCGAGCTACTGCGCAGCGACCAGTGGAACACCCTCGATCTGAAAAAGGTCGCCGGATTAAATTTGCTGAGGGTCCTGAGACAGGTAAGTCTCCGCGCGGATTTCTGCCTCGGGTGACTTTATGTGCTTTACGTCGATTCCCAGCGAAAATCTTAGCCGACGGTCGGAGAGGGCCTTCCTACTTTGAAATATTAATAAATTCACCCGTCCGTTAAAGGTTTGATTTCGATGGCGTAAAATATTGAGTGATCTTGGATTTGTTTTTTGAATTTCTTATTGACGATATTAATTATTTAAATATTGTAAAAATTTACGTTTGAATAGCTTAAACGATTCGTATTTTCAGCACAATATGAAAATTTTTTAGTTAAAAGATTTTTAGATAGTGTAGTATATGAATTTTTGAATTTTTTTTCTTTTGTTCGGTGTATTTATTAAATTCACGTTATGATTACCCAATAGTTAAAAATACAATAAACTTGTGTTCAATTTAGATAAGCAGTAAAAATTTCGATTTCTATTTTTCATTAACTTTTTTTACTAGAACAATAATTTCACTTTCATTTTAATAATCGTGGGAGTACTTAAACATGTGTCCAAAACTACCTATAACTTTTTCGAAATTTTAAATAATAATAAATTCTGAAAACTGCAAAAAACAGTTTAAATGAAACTTCTAGATCCGAAAAATGTTTTCATATAAAAAGAATGTTTATGACTACACAACTTTTTCAAATTTTGAACAGCTTACCAAGTGCTTTAAAATCATTGGAACTTTGTGTTTTACAAACTACTATTTTTCCTCCAAATACTGAATCAATAATACAAAAAATAACTAATTTAAACGTTGAAAATTATACATATCAAGGTAAAAAATTGCAGTGAAGCTACATTAATAAAGTAAATGGTACAAGTAGTAACAGTCGACTATGGTCAGACTTATTTTCTTATCCCAATCGTTTGAAAATTAATTGGAAGAAAAATAACTATAATTATTTGATAATTTAAATATTTAAATTATTTAAACATTAAATTTAAAAAAAATACACCGAAAGAATTAAAAATTAAATTGATCTTACCTTAGTAAAGTCGATAGTGTAAGTAGGTAAATACCGAGTCTGGTCAGATCATCATATTCCATACGAGCGAGGATTAAATCCCTGGTAGAAACATTGCAGTTAAACAACAAATTATTAAAATCATTTAACCGTTAGAAATTTTATTAATCCATAGAATGAAAAGATTTAATTTAGACCTATAGTTCAACTGTGGACTGTGTAAGTAGATAAATACCGAGAATGGCCAGACATTGTTATGTTATTTCACTGACTCGCTAATTAACTATTAGCAAAATAACCGTACAATATTGTTAACATATTAATTGAATGAAAACATTAATTTCTAAAATTTATACAACATTTGCGATAAATTTTTAACAAATTGCTTGTTTTTAACAATGTTGTTAAAATTTAAGATTTAAAAATAATTAATAAGATGTTTGCTTACCTTTTTATTAAAACACAAATATTCTAGTAAACACTTCTACAAAATAAGTTAGTATCAGAGCGTTAATAAAATTAGAAAATACAATCTACCAAAATATCACCATCGAATTCGAAATTCCACGTGATACTCGTTTTTTCAAAACAGATCGTTTTACTTCATCAATGACAACTGTATTGATTGAATATATAACTTTTTACATAACCTTTTGACGACAGCTTCAGAAAATTTCTTATATATGAAAATTGATAACCTTGTTTCAAATAAATAAAAAAATTTCTTGTTACTTGAATTAAAAGCGTATTAAGGGGATCACAGCCTATCTTAAAATCTGTGAAAACAACATAATTAATTGTGTCTAGTTTTTATTAGAACTCGTATTTATTGGGGGAAAATGTTTTTTTCCATAATATATGTCTTAAAAACACGTTTCAATTATTTAGAAGTCTGAACTCACCTTACATGAACATAGCTGTTGAGCACTATAAACGCAGTATTTTTAACAGCTTTTCTCTTCTTGCCACGAGATTATTCAGTCAATTCCCAACAAATCTTTTTTAAACTTTCAGAGATTATTTATTTTTATATAACTCATGGTTGCTTCGAGCTACAATTTTGAAAAAATGACTATGGTCCTTCGTAGCATCTTATAAAGTGGTAAAGTGATAAAGTGGCGTTGCCTACATATCACTTATATAAAGCTGGAGGGACCAGAGTCATTTTTTTAAAATTGTAGCTCCAAGCGTCCAAGAGTTATATAAAATTAAACAATCTCTGAAAGTTTCAAGAAGATTCGTTGAGAATTGACTGAATAATCCCGTGGCAAGTGAAAAAAACTGTTAAGACTGCGTTTATAGCACATAACTATAAACGCATTATATATAGTATAAACATTTTTTCCCAATAGATATGAATTCTAATAAAAACTAGACACAATTATTATGTTGTAATCAGAGAATTTAAGATAGGTTGACCCCCTTAAACTACAAATTAAAATAAAAAAGAGTTTAAACCTTCTAACTGTGCATTCAAACTGCCTTAATCATCAATAAACCCTCTTCCAAGATCACTCAATATCGCCGCCTCAAATAAAAGACCTCAAAAGCTCATCCACCATCTCCGTCGTCGAAATCCAGTCGAATATTCACCTGAGAACAGAGTACCTTAACGAAGGCAGTAGCGCGTTGAATGGGTCCGCCACTCGTGGCGAGTGCGGCAATTCTCAGTGCTCTCACCGTCGGCGCGCTGGCGCGTCAAACTCCCCCCCGCCTCGACGCTAGCCCTCTCCCTCTTGCGCGCGCCAACAATCGGGAGGCCGCGCACCTCGTCAGCGCGCCAAAGCGACACACAGGCTCTGCGACCTCTTCAAAATTGCAGGTGGAGTCGGTGCGGGACGAGATGAGGAAGGACGGGGTGATGCCGTCCGAGGAGGTCCTGGACTCCCCCGACGCCACCGGCAGCTGCTCCCTCGACATAAACTCCGTGCAGCGCTCCATGGAAGTGTAAAAAATTAAGCAGACGAAGACGAATATTAACAAAGGACTTATATATATATCTATGTACGTATGTACGTGTGTATGTATGATTGTATTTAAGTATGTATGTATAAGTATGTGGGCTATCGTCCTGATTAAAAACGTGTCTGCAGTCTAATTGAAACTGAATAATCGAGCGAAACAGTTTTTGATTACAGTAGAACCGCGATATATTGCCGTGTCTGTATTTTTATCAAATATCATCTAATATTTGATAAATCAGATCATAAATCATCTGGTATCTGATAAATCAAGTTATAAATCAGCTGGTATTTGATAAATCAGGTTATAAATCAGCTGGTATCTGATAAATCAGGTTATAAATCAGCAGGTATATGATAAGTAAGGTTATAAATCACCTGGTATCTGATAAATCAGGTTATAAATCAGTTGGTATCTGATAAATTAGGCTATAAATCAGATGCTATCTGATAAATCACGTTATAAATCAGCTGGTAACTGATAAATAATACATCAGGTGAGAAACCAGACTCGTCTGATTTATCTGATTCATCACCTGATTTCTCACTTGATTTATCCAATATAAGCTGATTTATAGCCTGATTTATCTGACATCAGATGATTTATAGCCTGATTTATCAAATATTAGATTATGTATCAGATGATAAATCGTGTCAAATAGCTAGGTGATTTATTACCAGAATTTTTTCAGTAGGGCGAAGTACTATGTGGTAGATAGTGCAATATTTCACTATTCGATCCTGATTTTATGTGGATATTGTGCAGAGAGAATTTTCATGTTTTATTGTTTTTATTACTATTTTATTAAGAAATATACTCTTTTATACATTGCATTTGGACAAATCCATCGGCATAAAAAAAAACTCAATATTAAGACTTTTGCAGACACGGTGTTTTTAATCAACACGGCAGTAAGTTTGTATAGAGCGAGCGCAGAGTCGACAGGAAATAAAGCGGGAGAGAAATCGTGGCCAGCCTTTTACGACCCTCCCCCATCCCCCACCTTCTCCCAACATCCCTTTTCTTCTCTCTTGCGTCTTTGCTGGGCGAGGCCGACTCTCCCCGACGCTCGCAAGCGGCGGAGCTTCCTCCGCGATGCAGATCGGCACGAACGTTGCGGGAGACGAAAAAAAAGTCCGAAGATTCGGTGCGAAGTGCGTCTGGTATGATTGACCGTTTCCGTGGGACCGTGCGATCCCGAATTTGCTCGTTCTCATCGTGATAAATTCGTTTCCATAACTGTCCGCGCCCTCTGCGCTCGAAAGATAATCCGGCTCACTGAAAAAAATTTAATAATTTTAAATAAATAATTACTGAAATCGTACTAATTAAATATTTGGTTGAATCTAGTAAATATTTAATTAGTACTATTTTAATAAATATTTGTTTAAAATCACTATATTTTTTTCTCAGTGCTGGTGCGTGATGGAGCGTGGGGTGCGTTTCTTTGGGTACCTTTTCTGATGAAGCGATGAACGTATTTTAATTTTGAGATTTTTTACGAAAATAATTGAAACTCTAAATGTGAAGAATTGGAATAAAAGTATTTACTTTTTTTAGAGTAGAACGCGATTTACTTGTTGTTTCAGGGACGGACTTTAAGCAGCAGTATAAATGTCTGTACACTTTTTTAAAGTGAATTTTCTCTTATTCATATTTAGACAGTTATGGTATGCACTTGAGAACACTTTTTCAAGCTAGAAAAGAGTCACTGTCTAAATTTAATTGTACTCGTTAAAAATTTGGAAGTGTATCATCCTACTTCATTGTTCCAGATTTTTTACGAAAATAATAAACCACTTAGATCCGGTTTTATTACACACTGTTTTGTTGTAGCTTTAGGTGCTTGAAAACCGTTTTTCTGGATGGAAATATTCAGTGCGAGTCGTCATCAAAGTTTAATTACACTTGTATAAAAGGCCACTGTAAGTTTCATTATCGTTATTCACGCTACAACTTTTGAAGCATCCATTGTGATAAGGGACAAAGCGGTAATTAGCAACTTTCTTGCTAATTGTTTTTCTTTTAAGAATTAAGTTCTCGTTTTTCATGAAAATATGAATGGTAATTGCTTCTTATTTCGAGCATGAATATTCACGAAGGAGGAACGTAGGTATAACGGAGTTTCGAAAAAAAAAAGATGAATTATGAATGTAATATTGCTGTTTCAGTGACAATCCAGGTTTACGACCAAGGTACGCACGCTATATTGAATACATTATTACCCTTGCAAATCATAATTTTTCTAATTTATCACCTCCACCCTAACTTCCCTCTCGGTAGTGGTATATAGAGCGATATATGTCGACAGATATAAATATCGATATTTAACCAACAGTATATATCGAAGATTTTTGCCAATTTTTCGGTGATAATAATAACGGTTATTGACATGTTCGATAATTAGTGTAAATATTAATATTGGTTAGGGATTTGTATTTAATAACTTGAAAATTGAAATTTGTAATGAAATTGATTACTAAGTATATGTCAATCACCAACATTGATGATTGTACTAGATTCCGCTATCCGTAAAATGTATCAGTACTGTTAATTTAATAACTTAAATTATTATTATTAAAGACCGTTTAATAAAATTCGGCAAAATACACAAAAATCAACACATACTTTCTTTACTTCAGTAGGTACTTTTTGTTATTTTATATTCTCTCTTAAAGAAATATACATATTATACTAAATAACAGATTGTCATTATAAACTAATTTTTAAATAAATCTTAATAAAATTAAGAATAAATTAGAAAACTTAAAAACTTAATCTAGTTTATACGAATACAAGATTCTTTGATTGTCAAAAAAGAAATATTAAATTTTGAATATTGGCGCCTTTTTAAATAATTCACAACATCCTGCTATTGTAATTTGAAGATAGATTTCTCGACTCACTTAATTTACTTAAGGAACTGGAGATTATCCATGTTTTTTCGAAATTTCGATGACAAAAATACGAATTATCGCTAAAAATATCAACATTTAAATTTGTCGATATATATACATCCAATTTTAATTTCTAACAGTATCCACTCCACTTATTATACACCACTATTCATAGATTTGAATATCCATCACGTCGTTAAAATATCTGCCCTGCGAAAAATTTAACGACCCCCGCGCAGAACCAACTCCCCACAAAACACCCCGTCTCGTACACACCCACACTAAATATTTTTCGTTCGACGCGCGAAACCGTGAAAAAAACCTCGACGAAGCCGGAAAAACAATGAAAGTCCGGAAAAAAAGAGAGAGAGGGAGAATCGCACCCGACGGGCGATCGATCAGCTCGCGGGGGAATTTCGCATTCGGCGCGCCGGGCGCGAGAAACTTGCACGTCGGGTAGACTTGGGAGCAGCGGCCGCCCCGACTTGAGGTGGTCCGCGCGGTCGCCGCAAAGCCGACCGCGAAGCTTTGCAAACTGCGCGAGCCCCGGGACTATTACGCGGCCGCCGACGTTGTTCCAGCGCGCCGCCCGTTAGTGCAGCTCGCGCGCCGGGAAATTCTCCTCTATTTTTCACGGGGGTTTCCGCTGTTTCGTCGAGGTTTACGCCACCTTTTCTCATTTTGTTTTTGCAAAGCGTTTAAATGAAGCCGGCTTTCTATTAATACGCGATGATTTTTTATGAGGGACTTTTGTTTTACGCGCTAAACTGGTAAGAGTGAAATTTTACTGGAGGGCACTGTCTAAGCCCGGTAGAAAATAGAAACGTTGAAATAAGGTTGAAAATCAGCGTTCAAAAACGTTACAAACATTGATAAAACCTTGATTTGGCTTGATTTTCAACGTTTATTTTAAGCTTTCCTTATAAGACATTGATTTTCAAAGTTGATTTGCAAGATTCAACGTTGATTTTCAATGTCGAAATTCAACGTTTATAAAGAAACGT
>UXGC01002430.1:0-11741 GCA_900480045.1 Eurytoma adleriae
GTGATCACATTACTCACGTGGTTGGTAATTTTTACCAACCAACTTTTAAATTTTACTCACGCCGGTCTCTCAGTGCACATGCACTCTCTCTCTCACTCTTGTAAACATAGTCACTCTTGCTGGCATCCTCCCTATCTCACATATTCGTTCTCTCTCTTTAATTGTCTCTCTCACACACACACACACACACACAACACATACACACACATGCACTCTCTCTCTCTCTCTCTCACTCTTGTAAACACAGTCACTCTTGCTGGCATCCTCCCTCTCTCACACATTCGTTTTCTCTCTTTATTTGTTTCTCTCTCTCTCTCTCTCACACACCCGCGCGCGCACACACACACACACAATCTCTTATTCTTGCTCTCTCACAAGCACACAATCTTCCTATCTGTCTATCTCTTTCATTCTCTCCCTCTCTCACACGTACATTAACACACAACCTCTCTCTCTCTCTCTATCTCTTGATTCCTCACTCACTGGCTCTTGATGCTGCATATAGGTGGAGCACCTTTTGCGTTCTTTTGGGCCCATTTCCTTCGGGTTTTTTGCTCGGGAGCGTGGGGTCTGTTTGGTCGTTTTTCGAACGGGCAAAGAAGCGCCGCCGCGCAAGAGAGCCACGGGGATTCATTGCACTTTACTTTCATTCAGCCGCGGCCGCTCCCTGAGAAAACTCCTCAATGAACGAGTTCATTCGCCGACTTCGCCTCGGATCCGAAATTTATCCCATTTGTATCCATTTGTTACAGTGCTCCTGCTCCTTTTTTTTCTCCCCCTCTCGTCCTTTCAATACCTCGTGCGGTTAAAAGCGAGCGTGAATAATTTTACCCCGTGCTTCGTTCCTTTTGTTCTCTCGTTGTCTCTACAAATTGTTTTTCACCTGCTTCGAATTGAACTTCCAATGCACACGTTGCAATTTTCTGTACGAATTTGATAATGAGCTAATATATGTTGACCCTAATAAGTATAGTTAGTAGCTACCAATATTATTATTAGAATCTAGTAGCTCATCAGTAGTTTAAGGGAGCAAGCCACGATTAAACCTGACTAATTACATAATTATTTTATTTACCATAATTTTATAATTTTGAATTTACAATAATTCATTCTAAGTACTTATTCTAAAACTAATAAGGTTACAAAGCAGTTTAAGACCAATTAAACCCAAAAACACTTATTTGAACCCGAATTATGCATTACATTATCCGTACAAGGCTTCGAAGACATTTTCAGCTCTCTCGCACACTATCTCAAACTACACTAATCGTATTGTTACTTTTATTATTTAATAGGATTTTAAATTCCTTAGCATGTGAGCGGAATAGAATATTAAAAAAATTCAAGCAAGCTTTTGAATTTTACCAAAAATAAAAGAAAATGTCAAGTTTAAAAAAAATGTCATGTATTCAAAATCTCTTTTATTCTGTATTACTTTTATTTAAATTCTGCTTTGTAGCAGAGTATAGCTTGAGATAGAGTGTGTGGACTTGTATGGATACTGTAATTTATAATTGGGGATCGAATAAGTGTTTTTGGGTTTAATTGATCTCAATCTGCTTTGTAGCCTTATTAGTTTCAAATAAGTACTTAGAATGAATTATTATAAATTCAAAATTATAAAATTATGATAAAGAAAATAATTATATAATTAGTCAGATTTTTCCGTGGCTGGCCCTCGTAACCATAAATTATATTCTCCGTCCTTTCAGTGATCTGCAGAAAAATGCTGTTCTACTCCTCGACAACAAGAAAACCGACAACAACAGAAACAATAACGAGAAGGCGATTACAACAAGGTCTCACTTTAGCGAATCCGAAAATCAGGCTTTATTGACCGATATATGCGAACGGTTTGCCCGGCGTCCTGAAATGGATACTACTTTCATGAGCAGATACCATAATATCCAGGGACTGACACCAAGTAGAATGGCAAGTCATAGCGCTTACATGAGTACTAGGAAACATGCTAAAAGGTACGTAGCAAAATAATGAGATGGTGATAGGAAAACTTAAAAAATAAGCGGTGTTTTTATACGAAAAAAAAGTCATCACTTCCAAAATATTCTTTTTAGGATCATATTGAGGAGGTACCGTAAAGACCCAATAAAATTAGCAACCGACTTCGGCGTTCGCATTAAAGTAGCTGAAATCATAATCGCTAGAGCCAAGGAGGGTAAGATATGAGGGGAAATGTATATGTCGTAGGCATTTAGAAGAATCCGGCATTTAGCAAACTGCCTAGAGTAATAGCGAACTGCCGGCAGATAGAGGAATGATGCGTCGAAAACGCCTTTCCTCTAACTACCTGGCTTCGTTCAGGCATTTAGCGAACTGCCTAGGCATTTAGCGAATTGCCTAGGCATTTTGCTAACTGTCTAGACAGTTAGCAAACTGTCGGACGCAGTTTCGGTAAATAGAAGCATAAATCTAAAAAACTTTTCATTTGCATAGTTTTGTTCTTGTATTTTATAAGTATTCTGATGAACTGATTAATCACAATAATTTTCATAATGAGGTTTTCCAAAAGTAAAGACTGGAAACGTGCATTTTATTTAATTTCGCTTCTTTTCCTGCCTGTCATCAACCTCTCTTCATCTGATGGAAAAGTCTTCTCGCCTGGACAATAATTGCCCAAGCGAGAAATCAACTTTCGTCCCTGGACGAAAGCAGCAGTTTTTTTTGCGGGTGGATTTACTGTACGAAAGTGCAGATTTTTACAAAGGGTGTAGCTATTGTAACTAGTTTGCTCGTTCTTCTAGTCATGAGTGTAATACACTTTTTTTTGTCAATACAGACATGATTTATTGACTTTGCCGACTTTATGTCTACAATATTGTTAAAAGTCTAGACTATGTCTGTAAACCTCTGTATGACTTGAAAAGGGCTATAAAAAAATAGCCGAAACGTCGTCACGTTAAATTAAAATAAAATTTCTATGACAGTATAGCAAGTTGAATTATTATTTCTAAAAAATATATTGTTTATTTAAAAGAAGTAGTTAGAACTTAAAATTAAAAAAAAAAAAATTAAAAAATTCTTTACGTTTCTTGGTGGGTGTTCCATGCGGTTTTCCTGTTCTTAAATTAAATTTCTCTGAGCGTGGCTAAAGTATCATGTAGGCTATCTGCTATTGACGTTTCGACGAATCATCAAGTTGGACAAATGCACGGTTCAATATCAATGAAGGCTATTAACGTCATCACATAAATAGAAATGAACCAGGCGCTGGCAAGTGGAAGAATGCTGTAACAGAAAAACTAGCGAAAATCTGTTAATGTTGAAGATGAAGGACGACAAGGAAATTAATTGCATGAAAGTCTTATCTTGAATCGGGTGTAATAATTGCATTGCAACCATAATAATAATGTTAAAAAAATGAAGAAATTAATAAATGATCATAAAGGTAATGGTAAGTCTGTGATTCCTTCAATAAATTAATTTGATTGAAAGGAGGGGGCGCATGCGCGCAACCATATAATAAATTCCCACCAGGTGATGGCAGCACCTCAAACAATTTAGATCATTCAATACTGCATTAAAGAGCCTTACATCTACTTTGTAATTTTTTGTATTTGAATACTCTCAATTCCATTATTGCTTTCGCTAGTCATGTATTTATTTTTATTGTATTGTAATGGAAAATTAAAGAGTCACGTAAATTAAAATTGTAATTTTGTGAATACAAACGGCTCAACAGCGCCAGATTTGTTCACACCGGACGTATTAATCAATATCTATTATTTCACTGTTCTGTGCTGTTTATTTGAATCTATTCATACGATCGTGTAGGAAAAAAGTACAATTTGTTAGATAAATTATAAACTACTTGAATAATTACACCATCTCTGCGAAAATATTAAGCTGTAATAAATTATTTAAATGAAAAGTTTACTGATATTTTTTTTATAACAAGAATAAGAGGATCCAATCATATTAAAGTATTGTTTGATTTTGAGTATGGAAAATGTGAAAGTTAAAATCTCAAAGTTTATATTAGATACCGATTGTATTAGAAAGATTTTTCTGAAAACAATTTAAGCGTAGTCGTTAGCGAAGATTGACATAAAAGTTATGCAAAATTCGATTTTTCGTTTTCCTAAAAAATCTTTGAACTATTTTTCAATAGCTGTTTTACATAGTATTTACATCTGCTCTCTAAACTTCAGTTTTCAAATTTCTAAAACTTGTGAACCCCAGGCTTAAGCCTAAATTCATAAATTTATATACATGAAATTTTGTTAAGATTGGTTTGAATTTTACAGCTATTTTCATGTTTTTGAAGAAAAATTTTAGTTTTTTATTTCACATTTTTTGTTATGGTTATGTTCGGTATTCATATAAAAATTTCAAGACAGTAAGCGACAGCGAATTATCATGTTGATAAGGGAATGTGGGACCTATAGCCAATTCTCTCAGTTATTTACATGAAAACAAAAGAATTTCAGATTAAAAATTATATTATAAATGCATTTTTCGTAACCACTCGCGATCAAAATTGTAATAATTTCTCTAAATCTGCCTTGTGCATGCATAAATAATCCAGAAAATTATGTAATTCAACTTTTGGTTTTTGCTTTGTCTGAAAATAATGACAACGAAACCGAATTATAGCGGAATGAAGTCCTATTACGGTATCTTGTTACAAAGTGTCGTTAATTTTTTATGATTTAATATGATTTAAAGGGCGTATAAAATTAAATTAAAAATATTAGGTTAAAAAAAAGTATCAAACTTTAACAGGTAAAAGTTATGTATGTAAGGAAAAGTGTAAAATGATGTAATCAATGGAACGTTTCGTTGAGCATTCGAACTAGCAAGAGTAATAGCATCGCAGATGGCGCTAGTATTTTAGCGCGTTTGTATATAAAAGAGGAAAGCTCTTGATGAATAATCAGTCTTGTTCTAGACCTCTGCTATGGAGAGGGACAAGAGTAATGGACAAGAGAATGTACCGCAGAACGAGGAATATTGGGAGGCAAAGGCGCCGAAGGCAGTACAATCTACATTATCATCATCATCATTATCATCATCATCTTCATCATCATCTTCATCAGCAGCAGCAGCAACAGTTGTTCTCGACGAGGAAATGTTAGAACTGGAAGAGCTGGAGGAGAAGAAAAATAAGGAGGAGAGCTACTGCTCGAGCGAGTAAATTGGCGATTAGTTTTTAATAAGTAGAGTTATTGTTTTACGAATTTTCCTAGAGGAATCTTTGTAATGGAAAATTTTTTAGTTTTACTTAAACTTCGTGGAAACACGTTTGAACTTATTTTGGCCTCGAAACTGAACACCAATGGATTATTGTTAGTTATTATAAAACATAATTACAAAGTCAGAAAAACTAAGATCTTCGGCTTGCAGCATAGACATTCCAGTGGATCCCGTCATTCTTGCAGAGATGGCTGTCGCCGATTCATCGGCTCGCGCTTCCGGTGAGAAAACAGAGGACCGCTGCAGAGATAGATCACGATATTCTTCAAGACTACGAGAAAATGAGACGAGAGAGCGTGACCAGTTCAATGAAGAGTTATCCGAATTTCGGTAGGTAGTTTACCGCATTTTAAACGGTTGATAATAATTTTTCATTCGGACAAATAAAATAAAAAATATTTGCGTTATTTAATTGTTAGTTGCAGAGATTTTCTGTTAGAGAGAGCCAAGTCGTTATCGAATGAATTGAAAAGTACTCAAAAATCTTGCGTTAAGGCGCAATGCGTCTTTAGGCATCACAAGCGAGTCTATGGTTACTTAAAAAACGAACTGAATTTGGTGGAGATATCTATTCAACGCAGTGCAGTTCCATCGGAAAAGCATGACCCACAGGGAGTACGAGGAACAAACACAGCGGCGGAACCGTCCTCTTCGCCATCATAGGTAAGTACAGAGGGCCGTCGTCGATTAATTATCTTTCTGCCTGTTTGTTTGTTGACCGATAGCATGGATTTCCAGCTTTGGGGCTTCAAGCCGAGGACGGAAACGAAAACGGAGGAATTAATAAAATGGCTCATTGGCCGTCATGTTTGACCGCAGCGACGACGGAGAAAAAATAGAAATGAAGTGGAAAAAATGCTTCGTATTGAATGCATTACTGGAATGTGTATGTGTACACGATAGAATAAATAAAAAGAAAATAAACAACAGTAGTGCAAAATTTATATTTTTTAAATATCGATGATTTTCTTTATTCCTTCGGTGGAAAATTAATGGTAATTGAATAGATTACTCAATTTTGTAGTAATTTTCAATATTTTGATACTGACTCTACTTTTATAAATATATGATTGTCTGATGTATTATATCACGGTTTGAATTATAAAATAAAGAGAATTTTTTAGAAAAACTAGACAGTTCTTAATTCTCGTACGTAAATCTGTTATTACTAAGGTGATTACATTCAATTTTATTTTCAATAATTGAATTAAAATGTTCAAACGATTTAGAAATAATAAAACTAAATAAATTTTCTTGCAATTGTATTTTTTTTAAATAATAGTAAATATGGAAGCAGCAAAACTGTTAAAAAAATGAGAAAAAATGACTTGGTACTTTGTTATCTTCTAATTTAATTGCTGACTTACATTTCTTAAATTTAGAAATCTTTTTTCATTTAAGTTCCTTTATATTTATGTTGCATATTAACATGTATGACTTTTGTAAATTTCACAGTAAACATTTTAAGGAGACATCTAACTGTAAAATTCTGAAAAAAATAGACATTGTTATTCAATGACAATAAAATTTCTATAGATATCGATGTTATCAATTTTTTGAGACTTATTAGAATTAAATATATTCATTTTTGTTTATAGTAGTAAAATTGGTTTAGATCATCTATTCCAATGTTTATTAACTGGTCCGCAAATCTACTGGGTGATGGCAGCACTAACCCTTGCCTTGAACTGGTGCGCAGGGTTCAGAAGCCATCAACGGTCCATTTGACTAGTAATTGTAGATTCTTTTTTTTTAATATAATTTCCCCGGAGTGAATGGAACAGAATTAAAAAAAGTGAGTTAATTATTTCTGAAGCCATTTATATTACTAAAAATGATAAAGAAAATAAAAAATAATAAAATATATAAATAAAAGGTATATCTAAATTAAAATTTAACTTTTTTCAAAATCTGCTTCAGTCACTCCGGAGGAATCCTCATTTAAAAAAGAAGAATCCATAAGTACTAGTTGAATGGCTTCTAATCCCTGCAAATCAGTTATAGATTGACTCGTAGTTTCCTCTAATTTTTTTAATTTAATAATAAAATAATTTTTTTCATTTCAATTTCTTTATATTTATTTCTAATGTGAAAATTAAAAATTCAGAAAGATAATTTACTAAAGCTTCCCCTGTAATTTCATACATCTTTTGAGAGCAATTTTCTAGAAATTTTGACCTTTTATTTTCTGAAATTCCTCATAATTAATTTTCATTGCGCAATTTATGATATCTACTGAGTTTTGTAAATTGTCCAAATAACTCATCTATCTTGATATATAAGGTGATACTACTAGATTAAAAAATTTCAAATGGAATTATTCATTTTCACTCTAGTTATGGTGAGCTCTAAAAAAATGCTTTTTCCTGAAACGATTTCTTTTCTCGGAAACTAAGTTATAAAATAATTTAAAAATTTCATGAAATATATGTCACTTTGTTGCCAATAACCATGATTATTTTAAAACTTTTTGATTTTGAGTTTTCCAAATCTGATTATTTTGGAAGAATACACCTTTCCGTGTATAACAAAAGTATCACGATAGCTTATCCAAAATTTAAGGCCTGTCAAAATATTTTATGCCAGTCGTTTTTAAATTTACAAACTCTTAAAAGTATTGGACAAAAAAATAAAATAAAATAAAAAATTGACAAATTGCCAAAACAAAAAGGAATCAATAAAATAAAAAAAAAAAATCGTCTGCAGACGTAAACAAAAATTGTTCCAAAGAAACAAGATACTTCTTACTTTTCTAGTAATTTATATTCTAAGAACCGTTGCTTAATCACGTTATTACGACTCGAACGTTACGACTATTCGTAGAACTCCAACGGTCGTATTCATTTCGTGGAAGAGCTCGAATCGACGAATTGAAATCGGTTTTCCCAGATAAATATTTCGTCGGGATGGCGGCGATGGTTTCTGATTGGTCTACTACGGGCCAATGAAGAGCATCGATTCGATGGGGCGGGGGGTCTATACTGAAAAAGAAAACTAAAGCAGAAATTGCAGGGACATGGCCTGGCGCCGATACCTTTAGGAAGAAAAAAAAAAGCAGAATTAGTGTCTCATTGATCACGTTGACGGCAGCGGTAACGCATCGCAGCGCTGCAGTCTCAAACTTATACCAGTAAGTTTTTGAGCAGATATTGCCCTCCCTCTGCACGGAGAGAAATTTTCTTATGAAAAGACGGTGTATTAAAATTCCGTTACTGTTTCCGACCTAGTACGACACCCTAATTGTACACGACGACCATGCATAGTCATTTTCTGTGAGCATGCTTCGTATCTTCCTATACGTCCACTCTCTTTTACAGTGATCAACGGTAAAAACAGTGAATGTAACCTAAAATGTAAGCCGGCACACCTTCAAAGACGGTTACGCGCTTCTCTGAAAAGACGATGCACGCTCACTGTAAAAGATGGTGCACGTTCCTTGTAAACAACGGTCATGCGCACGTCATCTTACGGTGAAGGTTCGTTGTCATTAACGTACTAAGACAGGCACCGTCTTTTCATAAGAAAATCGCTCTCCGTGTGCTATATTCACCGCTTTCTTGTTAAGTATTTTTTTCGAAATTTTATAGGCTGCGAATGGTGATTACAGGGAGTTGGTAAAATCATCAGAGTAACAATTGTCTTTGCTCGGTATAACAAACGAGCGCCTGCACAATGAGAAATACATGTGGTAACTGCCATAGGTGCTCGTCAGCTAGATACGAGTGGAAATGGGACGCGAATGTTGCAAATGATGACATGATGGTGCTCGATCCTAGCCATCTAGAAGTAGTGTTCAATCCCAAATTCAGTTTCGGTACGGCAGTCGTAAGAGGTAATACAGCATTGAAGAAAAATAGACATCACTATTGGGAGATAGAAATGGCATCAATTGTCTACGGAACGGACATTATGATCGGAGTCGGTACGAACGACGTTGACCCGAGTAGTCCGGCAAATTCGTTCATGTCATTTTTAGGCAGCGACCGCAAATCTTGGGGTTTCTCTTACAAAGGTTACGTACAACATGATACCATAAAAAAATATTGCGTCAACAAAGATGCGCGAATCAAGAGAGGAAGCCTAGTTGGCGTATACTTGAACACTTGGAGAGATACTCTTGCCTTCTTTTTAGACAGAAGACCATTGGGTATCATTTACGATGTGGACTGCAGGAGCAACTCGAAGTTCATTTATCCCATGGCCTGTTCAACGGCAGCACGCATAAAAATGAGAATCGCAACAAGCATTTCAATAGAAGCGTCACTACAAATGGATTGTTTAGCGTGTTTGTCACACCAGCAAAAAACTTACTTGAGCGTATATTTTCCTTTTCTAGCATACTTGACCAAAAGCCTTTTCGCAGATATTCTTCCGAGGCTAGATTACATCAGTTACCAAGTTGACGAGGAAGGCTTTATAGAGGATGAAATCTACGACTTGTTCATGCTTTACTGATTCCGAAGGGAAGAACAAATTGATGCTACTGCTACTACCTGATGATGTAAGTTATGCTCCGAAGTTTGTAGTGGCGAAGTTTCTTGCAGTCCATTTTTTAATTTAAATAAAGGCATATACTACCCGTCAAAAGTTTCGTACCACAACTTTCGAAAAAAGTAAATTTAATAATTTGTGTATCTTACGAACTACAAATCCTAACAGGATTTAAGGGGGTAGATACCATTAGGAGAGAAAAGGGTTTTTTTAAATTTTTTTTTAAGGAGGATAAAAATATTTATTATGTTAAATATTTTTACCACGTCTTAACACAATATCAAAGTTATTAAAAACATTTTTTATTTAAAAAAAAAAAAACAAAATCGCGGCGTAATATAGCACAGCAACGAGCATCTACTCGTGCGAATTAGTTGTTTGCGGGCGTTTTGTATATTTTTTGGATGATCTGAAACAAAAAAATAAAATAGATTTCAATTAATAATGCCTTTCCACTCTGTGTGAACCTAAAAAATCATAAGAAATAGCAAAATTGGAAATTTGGCACCTTTTTTAAGAAAAAGTTCGATTTTTTACCCTTTTTTAACTAAATTAATGTTAAAAAAAATACTTTTTTAAACGGAAAACTTCAAACTCATAGGTTCACACAGAAAACAATAGTATAAAGTTAATGTGTGCAAAGTTTGAGCAAAATCGGACAATTAGTTTTTAAATGAGAACGCCCGCAGATTTGAAAAATTCGGTTTTGAGAAAAACGGGTTCAAAGTTTCTGAACTTGAAAACTACTGATTTTAGTGACTTACCGCTTAATTTGCGATTCCTGGTGCATAAAATAAGCTATCATCTTCATCAAAATTTGCATTTTCGTCCATAAATTTGGTTTTCTGGCTAGGCGAGCTTGTTTTGTCAGAAATAAGGCACGCTGGTTCTGCCGTTCTACTCGCTGACGGTCTACGGTTTCGGCAAATATTCTGCACTGTGTGCCAATGCGAATCTCCAGCTCGTTCGTCATTTTTAAAAGTGAATTATATTCTTCATTGAATATTTCAGCAGCAATAAATGTTAAAATTTCCACAATTTTTAGCCCAGAATGCAAATGTTTTGGCGTCATAAGCCAAATCGTGGAACTATAACTTTCGTTTGCATTCTGGGTGTGACCACCCAAACATCTTTGAAGTAAATCTTCTTAAATAGGGAGATGTTCTTTTAAAGTTACTTTCAGAGGTGTAAGACAATAATTCGATAGGCGAGCAGCGAATTACTGCGAATATCTTCGCTGCTGATTCTCCGAAGTTTTCTTGCACTTGCACTTGTATCCGCTGTATTCTCGTCTGCACAAGTAAACTGATTCCCTTGAAAACGACTTTTACGCAGTTTTGCTGTTCAAGAATTGTTATCTCTCTCTTTTTTCGCATAAACTGCCATTTTTTCAATTAAAATGCACCTGCGCGCGCCAAAAGTTTGACCGAAACTAACTAAATACTTGTTTCCTATATATAGTTCAGTATAACTGCTTTGTAATTGTCTTTTCATTTGAAATACGATATATCGGTGCCAACATAATTAAAGGTAGGAACTATGTAAACAAAGGTACTACGAAAGGACGTTCATCCGCCACTAACGATCCGTATAGCTGCGGCACGCATACGGCGCGCTCGGAGATATATCATTCTCGCAGGTTGTAACTTTTATAGGGATTCGAATTTTGCTTTGAAACTTTTACACGACATTCTTGAAAGTATAAACTAATTTTTTATTCAAAAAAAAAAAAAAACTTAAGATTTTTTGACGTTGTAAAGGTATCTCCCCCCTTAATTTAGCTCCTTTTAAAGCTTTTGTAGAGTACTAGCAATGTGTCTGTTTGTTTTTTATTTAAGGGGGTCCAACACCTTTCAATTTTGTATGAGAAAATTGCCTAAAAATAAAAAATATGAATTTATAGAGGTATATAAAAATAATATACTGAAAGTATATTAAATTTTCCATAAATTTAAAAAGAAAATAATATTCTAGACCTCTTGCATCCATCGGTGTGACTATTTCAAAATTTAAGCTTTGCCGTCACCTACAAATCC